>OMLF01007444.1:20831-31460 GCA_900302615.1 Holocentrus rufus | reverse complement strand
ATGTTCATTTGTGTGTGTGTGTGTGTGTGTGTGTGTGTGTGTGTGTCTCAGGCTAGTCGTGCTGGTGTGACCTGCATCATCCTCCCAGCCGAGAACAGGAAGGACTTCTCTGACCTGCCAGACTACATCACTCAGGGCCTGGAGGTCCACTTTGTCGACCATTACAGCCAGATCTACCCCATCGTGTTCCCAGAGAATCAGCTCTAGTCCGCTACCAGCTGCAGGCCTGAACGAACCCACATAGATCCGGCCAGGGTTGACTCCATTCTGTGGCACTCATTTTCCAATTTCAGTTTCCAGCCCAAAACATGTTTATTTTTTCATGTTCTGGGCAACACAGATTATTTGTCATTATAGCTGTAGGTTCAAATAAACCAGTTGCTTTTACAGTAAACATGGAGTTCTGGCCCTGGCCCAGGTACATCTTACCTTAGATCTTGTTCCAGCTGTGGGGAAGTGCAACACAGGATTTGCTCCAAAAACATTGAGAGGAACAGCAGCTCCCAGAGTCTCATTCTGTGCAGACCGCTCACCTTCAGCTGTCGGACGACACGTCACATGACAGAGGACGGCATCTCTGAACTGAACCGATGTAGCCAAATACAATATTTCCTCAAGTAGTGGTCGGGGCCTTTATTTACCTCAGCAGTAGAGGGTACCAGGCCTTTATCGGAAGTAGGCTTATATTAGAGAGAGGCCTTTATTTCTACTTCCCTTGATAAGTATATTTGCTCATATTTGAATATGAAGGGGGGTTGTGGGGGCTTTATTTGTTGATGTCGACCACGCCCCTGTCCGTTATCAGAGACCCGGCTTTTAATTGACTACTGTCTTTTATTTGAGGAAATATGGTATGTGGAAGATGGACCTGCATGACAGTGATGATGAAGAACACTGACCAACACACACCAGCCTGCCGCCATAAGACATGATGATGTCATCGATGAAGCAGAGCCGAGTTTGGGGCTGTAATTTTGCTGCTAGGCAGCCACAGTGTCCGCAGCCCTCATTATAAAGGACTCTTGACAGACTCTTGCATATATATTGCTGATATTATTTTATATTATTATTATTATTGACCACATGTGATGATGATCTAATGTTGTATTCAATTAAGTGGTGAACACAACTCCAGTGGCTACTGTCATCTGTTCTCCTCAGCCGGCCTTTCTTGAATGGATTTTTCTGTTTTTCTTGTTATGGGACACAACAGCAGTTTGATCCAAACTACCAGGCTGGAGTTGGGTTAAACTTTTATTTCTCTAAACACCTTAGGGCCTTGTTAGTCCGCTTCTGGCTGTGCAGAGCCAACCTTTGAGCCCAGTTTAATCTTTCTGAGGCACTGATCTGCCAGGAAATTGTATGCAGCACTAGCTCATCAAGATTTTGGTATGTGGATTATTATGATCTGGGCCCTCATATATACCTTTTTACTTATGAGGTATAGCAACTTGTCACATTCTGCGTCAGGAGGACAACAGTGGGAGTCGGGTTAACAAGATGACCGTGTTAAATAAAAACCTGGGATTGTGGCAGTTTTCAAATATTAACTTTAACAGTTGGCTCTTCCGTCTTAAATGAGTTAAAGATGCTTATTTTCCTTGGTCTGAAGCCTGCACTATAGAAGGATGTAATTTCTCCAACATATTTCCTAGCTCTTCTGTTTGCCTCTATCTTCCTGGTCATCATATCCACATTATTCAGCAAAAAATGATTGTGTTAGTATCTTACGAAAGCACCAGTGGTCACCCCTATGATGCCATGTCTTCATAATATCAAGGTATTTTGCCAGATATTTGATTTTGTCTGAATCACCCAGCCCTGTCACATATGGTGCGACCTTTCACTAAAGCTTGTAGAGCCACTCTGATGCAAGCAGAAACCAAAGTTCATTTTACAGCTCATGACAAACTAAAATCTGTTGTGCAGGCTTTTTTGAGAACCAGTGATATATACCACAAATTTACATCATACAGGTTTCTTGTCAGTATAAAAACTTTAAGAACTATTCTACAAACAAAATGTGGAAAACTGAGTTGATGTGGCTCTACACTCCACATCCTCACATGCCCCGGTTCAGCTACAGTAAACCACCTTTACAAATTGGTCATCTACATGAAGATGAACTAGCCAACAGTAAAGTTGAAGACACATGAACAGAGCAGGCAGTCCAGGTTTTTGTGGTCTAACAAAGTTTTATTGATTGACAGTTCAATCCTTCTTGGCGGCGGCCTTCCTCATGGCGGCCAGCACGTTGCTCAGCTCCTCTCTCTTTCTCTTGGCCCGGATGTGAGTGCCAATCTGGGAAGAGAGTATCCAACGTTGCGGTTATGTGACTAATCAACAATGAAAGACTTACTTCACAGACACTTCCACTGCTCCAGGAACCCATATGGGAAGATTTAAGTGATCATTCTAGTACTGAATTGCTAAGTTGTACATCAACATGCTCTAATCATGACAACTTGCAGTGAAATTTAACAATTCTTTTTCTGGGAAGAAACACTGATCTTTAGCATGGAGACACTTAATTCAATACTCTGCCAGTCTGCAATCTAAAGACTGACATTGCTAACACTCAATATTCAATATTGTCATTTCTATTCCAGTTTCTATTAAAATACCACATCATGCAACTTATTTGCTTGCGTGGAACTGCACCAGTAGTAGTAATTATGATTAATATGTTGTCCACCCAGAAAATTGTTACTGCAGCTGTGTAGCAGTTTGGGTTACAGCTCCATACGCTTGTACATCTTAAAAATATTCTGGCACAAGATGGAAATACAATACACACCCTCTTCTTGATGAACTTGAGGGCTCTCTTATCCTTGGACACTTTGAGCAGCTCCATGGCTCGCCTCTCGTAAGGAGCAAAACCGCAGACTTCACGGATCATATCCCGAACAAACTTGCTGTGCTTGGTCAGACGCTGCAGGAGGACGAGAGTTCAAGTTAAACACACAGCTTTTAAACGAGATACGTCTATTTCAGAGTTCAATTCATGCTGGTGAAAGTGAATCAAGATTTTACATTGTCAAGCCACCTTATTGAGCATTATAGCAAAAAGGTTCTTGAGTAAAAAATTAACTAGTAACAGTCTTTGGGAAACCCAACAAGGTATTTCAAAAAGAAGATACTAACTTAATGAAAAGGAAATCTCTCATACTCTGTAGCTAACGAATCACATTAACAATCTACTGTGAAACCAACAGACAGGAGTCTGACCAGGTGAACTGCAGTTCAACCTGCTGTGCATCAGTGGCCTGGAAGAGCTTGGCCTTTCAACTGCTGATGGCAACTATCTGTCCAGGATCACATGAAAACAGACTATCTAGTGACTTCTTACATGGCGTACACCCAAGGGTCTACAACAGATTAACTGGTTATTTTACTCATTAGTTGACTTTCAAACAGATTGGAAGAATGCACATGAAAACAGCAGCCACTGTTGGAATGACAACATGCAGACTATTTGTCGTTTATGGCACATGGTTGTCTACCTCTGCTCAATGTCACTGCCATCACAAGGGGTCAACAGCAATACTCACCCCGCGTCGGCGACTGTGTTTGGGTGCCGTGACGTTCTTGGTGACCGGGTGGCCTTTGTTAAGGCCTACGGCCATGGGGTAGCGGATAGCCATACCTGGACAAGGATAGAAACACTGGTTAGAGTCCCACTCACAAGTGATTTTATTTCATGTCAAGCTGCTACATTTCACATGCGCTAGAGCAACCTGTATGTTATATATACCCGTTAGATACATTTGTATAGCCTGAGTAATCTGTAGCTTCTACATCATACAATAAAACAAAACAACTATTTGTAAATGTACTGACACAACCTGTTCCAAACAAATAAATTGGGAAACAAAAGTCTGAGTTCAGTTGAGATTCCAAGTGTGCACATCAACTCCTCTGCAAACCAGTTACCCAAAACCTCTTCTATACAAACTTCTGTATACAAGTTTACATGAACCTTGCAGAGCCCATGTTTTACAGCGTGATGCCCATCAGCTTCCCGGCTGCAAGCAATGCTGGTATGTCATGCAATGTGTTAAGACTGTGCGATTAGCTAATGGTTAGCATCCTCTCCTACTTGAAATATACACAAATCACCGTTAACTGAAATCTACTGTAGCAGGCGGATGAGCAGTCAAATTAAGCTTTTATAAAGACAGCACCAGAAACGTGTGAAAGGACGTAAACCTTGGTGTCCATGGAATGTTAAGTTTGTCAGTAAGGTTAGCAGAAACTGCTAGCTTCTCGAGGCGGTGAGCTCATTCGTCTTGTCACAGTTTTAAGGATATACATGGACTTAACTTCGTATTCTATTACAGTTACCCTTCTTCTCCTACTGTACACTGTACTGATGAAAATTAGGGGCTAGGAAGGACTTCAGTCTTTACTCAACAGTAGGGTTTATTGATGGGAACCGGGGCTGACGGTCAGAATCACTAGTGCAACTTCAGTGTAAAATCTACGTTTATATCCCTTTTTAGATCGTAACAAATTTGAATATAGTTGCTCAGTGTTGCCTAAGGATTTCGACTACCTTATTTGACTTCGTGTAAATGGACAGATGGCTGAGATTTAAGGTGGATTTTAGTTGATAGAAGCTAACATTAAATTCTTACCTGCTGTCTTTAATGGCGGTAAAGCCGGAAGGACAGTTTAGTGGGGGACGCTGGGTAATGAGAGATCCCAGCCAGACAACTTTATCCACAGCGCCCCTGGCTGTCTAGGAGAGGTAATGCGTTTTCATTACATTCAGGCAAATGACCCAGATTCAGATGAAGCTTTATAGCATCTGTCAGGTAGACATCACAGATCACATCACTGCATTAGTAACCATATTAGGAAACAGCAGAACTGTTTCCTCTAAGTATTAAGTGCTACCTGTTGAAAATGTTTGGGCTGGCCCTGATTTATACCCTTTTTGCTTCTTAATTTAAACTGCATCAAACAAATTAGGAAAGACGCCCCTGTTTGAGTTTTGAAAGAAAAATAATGAGAAAAGATGTATTTTTCCAATTTATACGTTGCTATCTGTTATCAGACCTGGAGGCATGTGTCGCAAAGCGTGGTTGGTTCCCACAGAGGTAAAATTATTTTTAGAATATTTTGGCATGGTGGGTCATGATCTTGTGCCATGTGTAGATGCCGAGAAAGCTACTATATCGGTCAGTCTTACAGAGAGAGAAAAGGTGGTGGGGGGTTACTGGTGCAACAAGTTCTCTGTATTTTTTATTGTAATATTATGAAACTGTAGGTTGGGTTTAGTTTTTAAATAAAATGATCAATTTGAATCTGAGTAGTTAAGCAAAAAATCAAATTCTGTTTTTCATATTCAGAATCAAATCTATGAGACAATACTTTTGGGAATAATGCTGGCAAACACTGCTATACATTTTTGCTCCTATCTTTTTTTTAGTTTGTCAGGATATTTCATGGAATCTTTCTTTCTTTCTTTCTTTCTTTCTTTCTTTCTTCTTTTCTTTCTCCCATCATGCATTGCAACCCAGGAAGCGTTGTCTCCTTTTGGCGCGGTCCTGGCAGCGGTGTCGGCCATCTTGGAAACCAGTGTGGTTTTCAGCCTGCAGCCTGCTGGAGATTGCATGACCACACTGCTACTCATTCATTGATACAGCGCCGTTTAAAGAAAAAAAGAAAGTATTTTTACGTCTTCAGATTTACCGAAGATAGCGGCAAGTTAAGATTCGGATTACTTGGTAAAGGTTTTACACGGTTGAAGAGTGAAACTTCGGGTTGGAAAAAGAACCGTTATGGCGACTGCTACCCCTAGCCGTGAAGCGGGCCGGTCGGCGGCCTCTACCCCGCTGTCCCCGACCCGGATCTCCCGCTTACAGGAGAAACAGGAGCTGCAGCACCTGAATGATAGACTGGCCGTCTATATCGACCGGGTCCGGGCTCTAGAGCTGGAAAATGACCGGCTGATGGTGAAGGTGTCTGAGAAAGAGGAGGTGACTACGAGAGAGGTGAGTCCAGCATAAAAAATACAATAATCACTTGTAACTGTCTCGAAGCTTCACCTAAGGTTAACTTTACAGCAACGAATCACTTTGAAGGGGGTTTAACTTTAATTGAAACATTTAATTAATATAAAAAGGAAATAGCTGTAGTATGGAAGCAAGATGTAAATGATCATAAAGCAGTTTTAATCAATTAAGGTCAACTAACGCGGCGACTGGCCACTGAACCGTTTGTCCTACTTGGAGATTTAGCTCACAACCACACAATACACTACTAGCAAACTGCAGTTACAATCATGCCTAGACGACTGTGTTTCTAAACATGAGCTATACCGCAGCATTTCTTGTGTCTCTCAACATTAACTGGATCCGGCAGATTGAGCGGGAGGTCAGTCCGCGCCCACAGGCAGACATTACAGCCCCAGACGTTGAATGTAAACTAGCACGTTGGGAAGTCCGCGCCAAACTCTATTTGAAAAATAGCAAGATCGGTTTACTGTTACCCGTGCTTATCGGCACACACACATAGCCCAAGTGGTATAACATGCCTTAACTGACTTGGAGGAAGCAAAATGGCTAATTAAAAGCTACACCTAATCCCGGAGAAATTCTAGCTGTTAGAATCGGCTCACATTGTTCCCTTCCGCCCTCCTCCACGTTGCTTTTCGGTGGAGTAGGATTGTGGGAAAAACAATTAACCGCAATCTAAAAGTTGAAATTTTTAGAGTTAAGCACTGCTTGGCGTATTGCGTGTAAATAGGATTAAAGAGTGATTCATAAGGATTCATTAAAGGTCTAATGTCAGGCTTTCTATCAAGTGTGCCGATAATCCAGACGGTTTTAAACCGACTGAATGGAATTACGGGGCTGGGTAGTCATGAACCTCCCGCCGGTTGTTCTCAAAGTTGTAAATTCAGTCAGATTGAGGAAGCAGTCTGTCACCTCATTCATTTAAAAAAAAATGCTAAAATATGAGTAAAGAACGTAATGTGATGCTGCTGTTTGTTTGCTGTAATGTTTTTTCTTTGTTGTTGTTAGTTGTGAGTATTGTTGTTGACTGAGCTCAGTCCCCCAAGCCAAACACAGTCCTTTGTGCCCTGATGTTTTGTTTATTGTTATATTGTTGCATTTTTCTTGTAATTTTGATTTAGTTTTGCTGTGTTTATTAGTGACTGTACTGTGGCTTCACGGGTAGTGCTCCTTGTGAGGTGATGTGGCTTCTGCTGAAGTTGTAGTAATTGTTGTAGTTGCTGTTTCTCCAGTGAATTGGACCACTGAACTCATATGGTGATACATTAATAAAAAGATTCAGGTGCTGTCGGGTCCTAATGTCAGAGGCATAGAGCTGCTGCATTCCAGCCTTGTTACATATGAAGTCAGGAATGATCAGGTCACACCCTGGCAGTGAGCCAAACCTCAATCTGTAGCCATACTGCTAGATAATCCGCTACTTTAACTGTCTCTCAGTCAAACTAGAGTCCCTTAGTCTCTACATACCTTCTTTAGTTTGAGTCTGGTGATAAGTTCAATCCAAGGGCAAAGACGTAAAATATCTTACGTATTTCTTTGCCCTCCAAATGAAGGCATTTTGTAATTAACTCAGTTATTCTGTGCTGTTAAACCAATATATAGATTTATGGATTTAAGGCAGGGTGATGGACAAAATCAAATATCACAATGTCTGAATTAACAGAATGACTGAATGCAATTATATCGAAAGAAAGTTGAAGCCCTTTATAATGCAGCCTTTAAAACCAGGAAAAGACAACATTTAGGTCACACTGTGATATTACAATATGCAAAATCCCAGATGATATCTAACCACATATTAAGCTACAGTATGCCCAGCTCAAGCAAACATGTCTGGTGCAGCCAACGTAACAAACTAGCCACCTAAGGCAATGCAAAAAGCTGTTATTTGCGAAGAATCAGCACCTGACATTTAAGCCTGAGAAGTGGGATCAGTGTAATCCTTACTGTAAAGACAACCATATGGCTAGATACAGCATCATCAAACAGCAATACGCAGAATGTCTGAGGGTCCTTCAAGTCTGGAAATAGTCTTACTTTATGTCAATTTAAAGAATCGAAAGATATTAAAATGTCCGGAATGTAGTTTAAGTACCGATAGGTTTTTTGTTGGTTTGTTTTAATCATGTAGTTTATTTTTCATTTGGTTTCATTTTAATTTAAGGATGAAAAAATCTTTACATTCAGTGATATTAAGTTGAGGTGGTAGTTGGAAGGTAATACAAATGCCATGAGTTTCACCAAAGCGATGAGTTTCACCAAAAGATGTGAAGTGGATAGGCAGTGGTTTTATGTTTTGCATATTAGTTTCACTTGAAGTTTGACTCATTTACCTGTCCGCTATTAAATTAGGCTAATGCAGAACAGGTTAATACAGCATGCCCTGACATGTTTTGTTTGCATCGCATCTTCTTTACTAAACACAACTGGACTCTATTCATTTGCTAATGTCATTTTGGTTTTTAAATTGGCCTGAAGGCCAATTCCAGGGGGCATTGGAGGTTGTAAAGTGGTTAAATTAGGCTTTCTAAAACCTGCAGATAGCCTTATATAACCTGAAGCCAAAGCAATAAACTAGACTCTTCCACCTAGAGTTTGAGCAGTCTACTAACAGTGCAACACTTTAAAATGCTTGCACAACCCTCTACAAAGAAGCAAAGACATTACCTGAATGCAAACTGTAAATTAGCCGTGACAGGTTAAAAACAGCCTGAATGAGACAGAATGCCTTTTCACACATTCAGCTTCACCCAGAAATCTTACAGGAATTTTCCATGCTAGGTTCATGTGTGAACAGGAACTGGAGTCAATATGGTGGAAAAGTTGCTCCCTTAATTTCTACCATTAGTAATCAGTCTTCCTTTGCAACTTGAGTGTGGCCAAAAGCTGTGGGGTTCCCAGGTTGGGCATGCTCACAAGAGACTAGTGTATTAATTCTGTGACTTGGTCACGGCAAACTTCTAGAACAGGACAGTTCAAAATAAAACTGAATGAGGGGCACAGAGTAACAATATCACAGGTTCCATGTGTGTAAAGAAAAAGTCTGCGTCTAGATGAAATATTTTATTTGGGTGAAAAGACTGGAAGAACACAATGCCTATGTTTTTTGCTGAGTGCACGCTGGCCCATAGAGCAGAGGGACATTCAAGTCTTGATTGATAACCCATTAGTTTCAGAAAAGTCACATCTTCCAGTTAAAAAAAAAAAGTAAAATTTAGTGACCCATGTATTTTCCTTTTCTCCTTCATATAGAGGTTTGTTTCTGAAAGTTGTAATAAAACTATCTGTTCACATCTGCAGGTCACTGGGCTGAAGGCTCTGTATGAGGCAGAGCTGGCTGATGCTCGCCGGGTTCTGGATGAGACGGCTAGAGAGAGAGCCAGACTGCAGATCGACCTGGGCAAGGCTCAGGCTGAACTGGATGAAGCTACACGCAAGTAATACCACACATTAAACCTTGTTAATGGATAATTCTGTGTATTTTCAACTTTTGCCTTTTTCACCCTAGTTTTTCCTGTCATGAAGATCGTGTTGAAAATTTCATAACATCACTGTAGAGCTTTCATACTTCAGGTACAGATAGAAAGGGAGAGCTAAAAGATGCTCCAATTGTTGAATTCAGCAAGTAATTAAAAGGCAAACATGTTTCCCAGGTAGAAAATTCCCACAATTATTCAAACACTGTTCTGAATGTTACATGGCATGAGGAGAGTCTGGGGACCAGCTGCAACTGGAATCTATGGTATTTCACTTGAGGTCTCTAAGTACACCTTTGAGATCTAGCTTTGCCTCGAAGCGATTTAGGGTACGGAGCCAAAACAAAACTAATTGTTCACTGCATGTAGCAAAACAAAAGTGAGTGAATAGAAAAGGCGGGTTCCCGGAATACCTGCCAGATCATATCAGGGCCAGTTAGTCTGTCAGTTTGAATATTTGTAGTAGCCTAGTTAGCAAAGTAGTTTGTTTCTGATTGGTGAACTAAAGCCTAAATAGGCGGCCCATTTATTTCAACTTGCACAACGCACACCGGCAGCATCTAGACGCGTGTCACAGTGTCAAATTGACGTGCCGTGGCGGTTGTTGTCACTGTCCTATTTCTTGAGTATCAAATCTTTTATGACATTAATAATGAATTGTAACTTTCCTATGCTAAAACGTCCCAGGACACTGACAACAATGAAGTTGACGCATATCAGCAGCTGCAACTTATTTGCACTAGGGGCGTCGTGTGACACTCGTCACCTGACGCGTCGTGTCACAGTGCTTCCGTTGTGTGGTCAGCTGACACCTGGACCCAACAGTCAGTGAAGTCTGAACAGGCTCGAGACTCTGAACATGTGGACCAGTGCCCCCCATGCCCTGTCACACCCGCCCCATCCCCCACAACATGTTTATGTCAATCGCAGGGCCAGTTAGGTCGTGGTTCCTGATTGTTTGGATCAAGATACCGCTCAGCCCCAGGGCAAGCAATGCTGTAATTGTTTCTAACTGTCAAATTAATTTCAGTTCATCCACACTTCACAGACGTAAGATCTGTTTGATGTTTTGGCTTAAAACAATACAGTTGAGGACAGCTATTGACAACCAAACTTGGCCACGAAACACA
>OMLF01007440.1:18543-49928 GCA_900302615.1 Holocentrus rufus | reverse complement strand
AAAAAAAAAAAAAAAAAAAAAAAAATATATATATATATATATATAGATATAGATATAGATATAGATATAGATATAGATATATATATATAGATATATACATACATATATATATAGATAGATAGATAGATAAAACAAAAAGGAGCTAAATATTTTTACTGAACTTGCAACAGCTAATCAGCACAATTGTGGACTTCAGTAGCACCATTTATCACCTAACCCTGGCCCTTCTGCTGCCCTGCTGCTGGCTTTTAATCTCTTTTGTACAGAAGACTGATAGTATCAGATCTAAGATTACTCCTGCTGTTTGTATTGGTAATCTACACTTCACACTTGCCTTATTAAGCCACTTTTAACTTTTTTTTTTCTTTATAAATTGTAGCACCTTTTGGATGTGAATCACATGCAATAGGAATCCTCCAATCCCCTGGATATTATTACTACCTGATATCTGAAAGAGGTTATGTGGAGAGAGTCTGGTTTTATATACTGTGGGGGGTATCAATCCATGAGTACATCTGTAATAGAGCTCCCGAAGATGAACTGCTAAGAGAATATCTCAGACAGCATCAGATTGGGATTGTGGATGAAGACTAAGTAGATGCCACGGCGAGCTAAATCCTTCCACAGAATGAACTGGCAGATAGCAGAAGTGGCTGACATCAGGAAATCCTGCTGGCGACTGGAAAAAGCTGGACTGAAGGGCAACGTCAAGGCACTAATCATAACAGTATAAGAGCGGGCCTTGGCACCAGGTTAATAGAAGGAGAGTTCTACCATGTCAGACAGGACCCGATGTGCAGAATAGACTGTCCAAAGAGCCTCCTGAGGCAGTTCAACACATAGTAGCAGTGTGTGGGATTCAAGCAGGATTAACGTACACTGAGTGGTTGTGGATTGTGTACAGGAACATCTGTGCCAGCTGCCAAGTATGGGCTGGACCCTCTAAAGTCCAGATGGGAAACGCCACGAAAGGTGATTGAGAATGATAGAGCTTAGATCCTGTGGGACTGAGAAGTCCAGATGGATAAAGAAGTACAGGCCAAACAACCATACATTGTAGTAATAGACAAGGAACAGAAAATGGCAGTGGTGATAGATGTAGCGATTCCCAGTGACCTCAGAAAGAAGGAATATGAGAAACTGGAGAAGTACTAGAGAGTGAAAGAAGAATCGAAAGAAGGTAAAAAAGAAGTGAAGGTGAAAGTAGTCACATTGGTAATGGCCCCACAGATTTCTGGAAAACAACTGAGTGCTTTCCCACAAATTCAAAATTTTGCTTTTTTTAAAAATATACTCAACACATTTATTTTTTTTTTCCAACAGTTCAGGATAAACATGACAAGTTCAAATGCAACTTCAAGTTGCCAACAAGAACCATTTAATGTAATCAAATCAAATCAAATTTTATTTGTACAGTACATTTCATGTAAAGACCACATGTAAATGTGGTTTCCAGGAAACAGTTAAAAGACATACATAATCATAATAATTCACAGAGAAATGCACAGTTTGAAACCAAGTGCATATAAATATACATGCAAATAAGTACACATAATGTATGCATACTGCTATAAAGGGGAAAATCCACAGGGCTGTGGAAACACATTAACATACAGCAGAATTACAAGATAAGAAAATTAAATCAAACATTTGAAATAAGTCAAAATTAATATCAATGCACACAAATAAACTATGCACAAAATACGCACACAGTAACATAGTCTTAAATAATCACCATGCATAATTCATTCCTTTTAATACAACATCCTGCCTTCTGAGATGGTATTTTGTGATTAAAGTTAATGCAAAGCTACACATTGTGACCGAGCAAACTGAAAAGTTCAGTTTAGTGGACACAGCAGGTGACAATCCAACTCGCCCACTGCTGCATAAAGATAATATGCCAATTTTTTGTTCAAGAGTTGTTTATAATAATTATGTATATAAGTGTTAATATTACCCATGATAACTAGTTAAGCAATATATAGAAAAATCATACAGTGGAAACAAATGTAAACCTGAAAAGCAAAAAAAAAAAAAAGAAAAGAAAAAAATGGTGGGTGTTTTAGCCCACCTCCTCCTCTCTGTTACCACAGCAAAATTGGAGCTCGAGGATAATTGCTGTGGATTCAACAGAAGGTTATTATTAACTTTTGATGGAGGTAATTTGATTCATACAATGCAAGCTACATCTTTATATATCATGGCGAGCATGCTTATAATTGGGTGTGTTCAGAAAAGAAAGGACTAGCCCATCTAAGTAGTGAATCAAAAACCTCATAAAATATTAACAGTCAAGCCATGTATTTCCAACTAACATTAATTTAAGGTATCATTAAAATTTCAATGCCTCTAATGCCATTGCATTTCAGCGTATTGCTTATGTTCCATCTCAGATTATGTGTCCCTTCCACATTGTGATAAAATTCAAGGGCTTTGCCACTGTCTGTTAGAAAAACTGTGACAGACAGGCAGGCAGTTCATTATGACAGGAGCAGACAGCACAGTTGTCCTGTTTGTCAGTTTCTCAGCAACATATGTCAGAAAGTTACTAATGGCTTTGGTAGAAATTTGGTGGATAGATAGCCCTTGGTCAAAGGTGGCGAGTTTTTGATGGTGATCTGGATCTGAAATTCCTGTCATCAGGCAATTATTGTTTTTAGCTAGAGTTATGATGCTGTGTTCAAGTGCTGGTGTGAAAATTGGACACAAATGTATCCGGTAAACAGCGTGTTAAAGATATAATTTCAGGGTAAGTCAAAGAGAGCATCACAGAGATAACAAATGAAAAAACAAACTTGAACCATCACAGCGGCAGATTTGCAAGTTCAGGGTATATTTTTGCAAGTTGGAGAATTGTTCAACATTGACAGACTTTTCCCCAATGCTGTCCTTTAATATTCAAATCACGGACATACCCGTTGAAATTCCATTTTACTCAAAAACAACCAAAGATAAAGTTGCCACACAAGACCAGTACAAATAACAGAGCAGCTGACTACACTGACACAACACAGTTAACACGTGACAGGAGGACGCATCACAACACTGGACACTTACCGTTCCCCTCTGAAACACACCCATTAACAATTACTGACTGAGTCAGGCTTCAGTGGCAACAGACCATGCCACTTGAAGTGGAAGAGTTTACATGGCATCCACTCGTAACAGCTACTCTGTTCTTTACTTGTTATTAAAGTGAGTGTTTGAGTGTACAGTGAGTCGATCAACCAGTGAACCTTTTCATTTACTTCACGAGCAAAGGAAAAAAAGAGACTGCCGATAAAAAGAGTGGAATGGCTTAGAAATAACATGCTTTATGTTAAAACCCTTTTAGATTTAAAAAAACGTTACTGCCACTTGTGGACCTAGGATGAGCCTTTTGTAAAAACATAATGAGGGAGCAAGCCGCCCTGACTCCATACATATTGACGACTGAGAGTGTGCGGTGAAAGACAATTTTTTTTTTTGTATCTTTGTTCACCTTTATTTCTCCAAGTTTGCTCCATTATATAAAAGATGTATTTTGCAAAGGAGACCTGGCCATGAAAACTGTAGCACATTAAGTTGCACACAGAATAAAAATAAACAGTACAATCTGTTCATAATAAGTACCATGCCAGAAAATGTGAGAGAGCAAAAAGACAGATAGAAAAAGGGAGAAGAAAATGATTCTGTCCTAAAACAATCAACTAAATCAAAGCATCAACAATTCTGAATGGATTCATATTGGATCCGCTTTTGTCGTTAACCTCAGCAACAACTACTCTTCCCAGGGTCCATATTAAAACATACATATAAAATACAAATGTTTATATGTACAGTATACATACAAATACATGCAAATAATCCAAATTACATGCATAAAAATGCAACATAAATACAGAATTCAAACAACCCACCAATCCCACCACCACCCCTTTGAGATATCACTATTACAACGGACGTTTAAATTACATCAAGTATAATATACAACAAATTAGGCAGGACTTTATAATCTACCTTTTATAAATACTGTCCTACAACCCTCGCCTCAAGAAAAACCTCTTTATCTGCTCCTTGAAGCCCTTTTGTTGCGAGATTCTTGAGTCATAAAATATGGTAGTCTATTCCAGTAAGAAATACATCTGTACTTAACATTTTCTTTTTCACTGCATTGGTCCTAGGCTGAGGTGCTACAATGTAACTCCTCTTCACCTGTCTCCTTTGATAATTGTGAGTAGTCCCTGAAGATAATATTTTTGAATACACATAGAAAGGTTGTTTCAAAACCATTTCATTTCTAAATAAACTTAGCAGACATACTATTCTGTCTTCGACTCTTAGCCATGCAAGTTCAGCATGTGAGTCTTGCTGGTCTATTCTGCACAAGTTCAGGCTTATTCAACTCTTTCTTTGCAGCTCTTGACTGTTGTTGAGCAATAGTCAAGGTGCAACATTTTTAAGGCTTGTATAGGAGTAAATCATGGGGAGCATCCTCTTATTGTAGATATCCCTCTTCCCATTTTTGTAAGTATTTCATTTTATTATTTATATTCATCATAAATAAAACCTAGAACTACTAAATTTCAATTGAGAGGACAAAATTGAAATAGGAGAGAGAAGGGACAGTTTGGTGCTGTGGTTGGAAATATTATGACAGTAGCATTAATAACAAATGACCACCTTTTGCTCAGTTTGTCATGTTTATCTGGTTATTTTTTCTCCCCACGATGAAATCAGAGCACTATGTCTCAGAAAAGAGTTGGCATGATGATCAATGAAAACAGTTGGTGAAATTCTTGTTCATTACGCCAGAGGAAGTTTTGATTTGCTTCACCATAAGTACAGTATCCAGCTGAATACCATTCGTTTTCATAACATATCCAGTGATACTACGGCTTTTATAAATGGCTCCCTCTGTATACTCTATGTGCTTCTTTAAAATAGCAGACATACAAAGAACAAACACACCAAAAAAAAAAGGAACATTGCTAACCATATTTCTTGTTAGTGCAACAGTTGGCATAGAAACACTACAGCACCGCTAGCTTTATATACGCACCTGTCAGTGCTTAATACATTCACCTGTCACTTCTGGGGTTTGAACCAGCCACTTTTTTGTTCATAGTCAGTTTGTCTACCTACTGGCAATAACAGCATAAGACTAGTGCAGCTGCTCTGCACTGGTGTTGCAGAGCATCTTCCATGGCAGAATATGTGTCACTATATGAATACTAAAATGGTGAGGAAGTGTGAAGAAGAAGGTGTTGATAAAAAAAAAGGAAAAAAATCTCCATTTTTGCTCTGCAACACATTTCCAGGAAAGATTATGATAATAAAATGTTTTAATCGCGTCCAATTTCCTGTAAAAGAATGAAGAATTTTCTGTAATGATTATTTAACTTCTCAGTTTGCAAGGTGCAGTTCAATAAATGGACAAAATGGAGATTATGACTCTCTGACAGCTAGCGAACACAGATGGCCTAGACTAATGCACATCCCATTGAACAGCTAATGTAAATGTAGCAATCAGTGTCAATTCATCAGCTGGTTAAAATTTAGTGTCAAGCAGGTCTTGTCAAGTCAGGCTGCGTGCCTGTGGAGCTGCTTTCAACATTTCAGTTCAACTTATAATCAAAATCACGTTGGCTCAAAAACATCTTGCCAAGAGCTGCGTGTCACCAAACTCAGACAGTCATCTTGAGACTCAAACACGGTGGACTCTTCCTCATCACGCCTACAGGACTGTCTGTTATCTGTCTACATGCTGCTGTTGATGTGGCAAATGTTATTTGAACAAAATGGGACCATATTTTTCTTCCACTGAAATAATTTCGTATCCCAGTTCAGGAGTGTTCCTTAATATTTTGGGCATTTGTCGTCCAAGGTTAAAGCCTTCGGTCAGAAAGACTTCTGTTTCCCTGGTAACACCTGGGGGTCTGACCAATATCTGCATTAGAATCACAGCATTTCATTATTAACGCTACATTCTTATACATTTGATTTGACTTGGTTTGACATGTATGGAGGTGTACTGTGTTTGTTCTTTCTCCCTCATTCTATTTTTGCTCTTGTATGTTCTGTTTGTAGTGTCTTGTAAGCCCATGGGGGCTCGGCACCTTTTAACGCATGACACTTCAAAATAAATACTTACTTACGTATTTACTCTTATGCAATGAAATGCCTCCACGAAAGGTTACTTCACTGCTTCAGAACATATAGGGCAAACTTAAGTAACCACCTGTCAACATCTTTAGTCTTAAATAAACATGTACCAGCAAGTTTGAGTCATGCTAACAAGAGTTATATCACTAATGTTGCCTATGGTTGTGCAGTCAGTGAGGATTAATCTGTAACTATGTGTATGGAAATAATTAGCCTGATATTGTCGCCATGAAATAATTGAGCGGCCTTTATATAATTATGTTGCTACACGATACAAACTAGTTTCCATGTGAACCAATCATGTGGCCACTAGAGCCATAAGATGTGCCCATAACATACACAAAATTTGAAAGAAATTTAATAATCACTCTACAGTCAAAACTGGGTATTCTTCTACCTCAGGTATTATATTTGTGCATTACAGTAAATAAAATTAACTCATGGTCAACGGGAAGTAATGATGTTTCTGAAACCAAAAAAATATTTATAGCATATTATAGCATATAGCATATTTTATAGCATTATTAAAATTTTACCTCAGCATCCTCCTACATAATGTTATGACATCACTGAACTGTAAACTGGCTTAGCCTTTGGCCATTCTTGTGTTGCCTGGGGCAAATGCTCTTATTCTGCCGATATCTTCAGCTCTGCTACCTCGCTGCTATTCAGTGTCTCCCTCCAAGGAGCTCAGGATGTCCCCTGCAGCTGTCCACCTCACCCACAGCCAACCTCAGCCTGGCCTCTTTTCATGCTTGGGGTTTGAAGCATTGCTCAGCTCCCCTTTGGCCCCCCATCACCAGAATACTTCTAGCACAAAGCCTGAGGATGAGTGTAAGGTCAGGAACTCAGGAAGCCAGAACACTCAGCATTAGTCGTGAGATGAAATGCAAATCTCACCTCGTCCTTCCTCATTGCTCCGCTCTGACTCAAGGGTTGGACCTTCCCATATCCATCCACTGCAAAGCCTTGTGCAAATTTTCATGCTTTCTTTTTTGTCTTCCTTTTTTTTTCTTTTTTTTAAAATCATTTGATGACTTCCATTTCAGAGGCATATTTACATTAATTAATTCCCAGGAGAAAGTAGCAGTGGACATGCTTTCCTGTATTATTAAATGTTAGTCATTATATTGTCCATGCATAGCATATAGTCACTGCTTACCACATTTATTTCATTTTTGATAACAAGGAAAAATACAAAAATGCGCTTGAACAAGGAAAAACACAAAACATGCATGCACTTATCTAGCAGGCAAAAAATGTCAGATCAGACTTACTGAGGATGGTTGACTGTTATTTGCTTCAACCCAAACATGCACCATCAGGACAAATGTGCTCTGTGTTGTAAACTCAGCTCTGCATTGCAGTGTCTTATTCATGCAAGTTCATGTGAGGGCACACATTTTAAAAACTCATATCAGATCCTTGTGAGGAGAACTGAGTGATCCAGCTCGACTGGAGACCAACATGACCCCCGAGGGAGGCTCAAAAAGACCCAGTTTGGCAGTGAAAAGTCCGCACAAGATTTTCTGCAAATTTGCATGGGGATACATTGTTCTTCACTTGTTGAGAAAAAACAGCGTTAAGGGTATTGCTGGCTTTATGAAGAAGGCCAAAAGATATTGCCATGAGCAATTAAGAGGCTCTGAGTCACAACATGCTATTTCTGTTCCACTGAATAGTCATTACCCAATACACTTGTGGTGTGCAAACAGAAAGATAAATAACCAGATAGCTACAGAGCTACCTTCATAGATAGATAGATAGATATAGACAGATGTCTGCTTGAATGAATGTGTGCACACATGCTTATGATATGACACTGTCACATTTCGCATTTATTTGCACCACGGATTACCTCTTACACTGCCTGGTGAAATAATTTTCACATCAGCGTCAATACTGCAGTCTAGCACCCATTTTTGTAATCATTTGTTACACTGTCTATCTTGTGCTAATATTGTTATCACTTTTTAATGAGATCAAGTAGTTTAATTGGAAAAGTTATAATTCATTTACCAATTTCTTTTGAGCTGCTTAGATTCTATCTGTCTATCTGTCCATCTATCCATCCATCCCTTTATGAATGTATCTGTTTTCACTTACTGAGGCAGGTCCCTAACTTTGTGAACAGACAGGGGGAGACAGAAAGTTCAGCACCTTGCCCCAAGAAGAAACAAAGATTAGAGAAAGCACCTCTAAGTTTTAGCTGTGGCTACAGTTCCATTCATCTGTGAATGCTATAGTTACGTTCCGTTAAGCCTTCATCTCCAGCAGCCTCAGGGTACTGTCCTGGAGTTTCCTGCAATCTAAAAACAGAGGACTGTTGTGGGATTTGGAGTGAAATTGAATGTTGTCTTTTTTGTACCCAGCTCAGTTACTAGGTATGGTGTTTGAAATGAGGGATAAAACAAGAAAATCACCCAGCAGGCATTGAGCAATGATTTTCTCATCTATCACCATGAGAGATCATTTCATTCCAATTTGTTGCTGGAAGGAGGAAATAAAAACATGCAATCATCTCCAAAGGCTTTCCTCTTTCTACACAAAATATTTTTTTTTCAGTCTGAGAAAATAATAAGTATGGGTTATCTTTCATTATATTAGCACAGTGATCCTCTGCACCCCATTGTCTCTTTGAAGCCATTTAATCTGAGAAAAATTAATGTTTCCATGAAAATCATGTGGACATGCTACATGGATAATTTTTTTTTTTTACTTATTTTTTTATTTTTATTTGTGTGGGTGTGTGTGTGTGGGTGTGTGTGTGTGTGAAATCAAACAGACATATTTTTTATTTTACTCTCAGGTTATTGTAGACAATGAAAAATCCCTTAAGTTTAGATACCTCTTTCCACCAACATATAGAATAAGAGAGTGAGTATGTCATTAGGATTATCAAGTGGGCACTTCCAATAAGATGCTTTGTTGAATCAGGCCCACGACACCTCCAGTAGGCTCTGTTGTGGTGTCCCGGGAATGATACTAACCTTCGCTAGCTTGCCTAAAATTGGTTATTGCTTTTCTTATTTAAGATCCTGGTGTTAATGGCCTTCCTAGCAGACAGCAGCCCAAATGATTTCCAGTCTCTCAAGGCCTTATAAATCCCTATACATCTAATTAATATTTATACATACATACTTTTATTAGAGTCCAAGCACCAAAGGTGAATTCCTATTGATATTGGTTGGATTCTTATTTTCCCTCCCTGCTAAAAGTATCTGGATCTCAGAAATTCTAAGAGCTACAGGTCCCAAACGTAGCAGGTAGTTCCCAAATCATGTTTCAAATGGTGTTCATGTGATGATAAGTCCGCAGTGATATTCAGTGTCTTACTGTAGTTTGTACTATGTGAACAACATTTTCAAAATTTTATCACCAACTGTTGAATTGTTGAACTTAAACTTTATATTGGATGTTTCCACTGTTTTTCAAGTATGGTGGGAAACTATAATTCCCATGCCCTACAGTTAAACTAACGCCAGTGTTGCCAATCACATTGATTACCCAGAACACCTTATGTACTCACTGAATGTCTCCAATAATCTAATACCCTGACAGTCTGAGACTGAAAGTCTGGTACACTGTGTAAAGGAAATGCATAGATCTTGGTATTCTGAAGCCTTTTTTCACAGTTGCAAGCTTAAACTAACAAATGGCCCAATTTGTCCTTTAACATTTTGTTGACTCAAACTCTCTGAAAGTCACAGAAAGGCAGCAGTAGCCCAGTGAGTTAGTCTGCTGCCCCTGAACCAAGGTTACTGGTTCAAATCTTGTCTGTGCCATTTTCAACTTCCCTTAGATATGACTTCATCTCTTAATCAATGCCCTGCTGACCTCATTGTGAAAATGCAATGCAGATAATAAAAAATTCTACCATTTTGGTTTCATGTTTTCGTGTTCTGCTCATCCTTCAATCCAGACAAATGATTTTTTTTTTCTTCACCTTTAACTTATCAGCTGAATGTGCTGATGGTGCTTTGACCCCTCAAATCACTGCTTGTGACTATATTTATTATCATTATTTGCTGTTTTCTGACAAATTTGGTTGCATATTTTGATACAATAATAATAGTTTGGGGCTTTAATATACATATTAATGATTGTGAGTGTGACAATAAGAAGGTGATTGTCTCTTATTCACTCTTCACTTAACATTTATGGACCTGCTCACTGTTTACATGACACTTGTTTACATCACACCCTTGTTTAGTCCTGTAAAGGTCAAAGCTAAATATTAACATCTTAACTATCCCCAACAAGTGCTCAATTATAGGACCATTTTCTCATAATTTTAACCTCAATATGACACTTTTGTCAGTTCTAGCCAATCAACTCCAGAACTGCTCTATAACCATTCCTTCTGATAACAAATCCAGCATGGAAACAGCTCACCTGAAAGTCACCAATGACCTCCTCCTCTCCTCTGACTCTGGCTCCCTCAACATCCTCATTCTACTAGACATTGGCACTGCATTTGATACCATCAACCACTCCACCCTCCTTACCTGCCTCAAGTCATCTGTCAACATCACTGGCACTGCTATCTGCTTCATATCATACCTCTCTGACAGACACGATTACATCAACATCAAAAACTGGAAATTTAAAACATCCCGTGACCCAAGGTATCCCCCAAGGCTCGGTGCTTGGTCCCCTCCTTTTTATTGTATATATGCTTCCCCTCAGTAACATCATCCACCGGCATGGCCTTCACTTCCACTGTTACGCCAACGCCACCCAGCTCTACATATCCACCAAATCTAGTACCTCTGCAACCCACTCCACCCTCACCAACTGTCTCACAGAAATAAAACGGCCCAAAATCGATCACCAAATCCACCCACAGTTTTTCCCTCACCAATGATGGCTTCACTGTGTGCACATCACATCTGCAACGTTGGTGCTATATTTGACCCCACACATGATTTGAATCGAATCACTCAAACAGCATTCTTCCGACTGAGACCCTCATCCAAGCCTTAATGACATCAAGACTCAACTACCGCAGCAGCATACATTATGGAACATGAAAATCCTAAACAAACTGCAATACATTCAGACCTCTGCTGTCTGACTACTCACCGGCTCCCGCATCGGAGACCACATCACCCTCGTCATTCAGAGCCTCCACTGGCTCCCCATTCCACAATGGATTCAATTCAAACTAGCTCCTCACTGGGTGCTCTGGTGGATCACTGTCTCGAGCGCGTACCACGTATTATTACCGCAGTGGCGCAGGTTTGATTCTGACCTGAGCCCTTTACTACAAGCAAATAAAATGCAATACAAATAAAATGTATTATTATTATTATTATTATTAGTATTAGTAGTAGTAGTAGTAGTAGAAATATTATTATTATAAATATTAACCTTTATTCCTCTTATCAGTGCTATTGCAAAACTCACCATTGTAACACCTCTATAACACTCTGCACCTCAGAGTGATTTTCTGACATTTTGTAATAAAAAAATAGAAGATATCACACCTCAGATTTCTGGCGCTGCAGCCTCTGCAGGTGTTAACATTACAATACATTTCGACCCGGTCAGAGCAGATAGTCTCTCTCATTTTTCTCCAGTTACACTGGAGGAATTCTTCCTGTCTAAGGCACATCTATACCTATTGTCACTCTTTTCTGCTGTTGTTGCAGACTCAATCAAAGTTTTAAGTCATTATTATAAAAGCCCAGATTTAACACTGACCTTTTGAAAAATTCTAGACCAATTCCCAGTCATTCCTTTCCAAAATACTGTGAGCACTTATTGCTCAGCAACTCACTCACTCTCTCAGTTCAAACATTTTCATTTGTCTCCTATTTGGCCATAGACATCAGTTGAGGTGATTTAATCAAAGCAACAAATGGCCTGCTATGAGACACAAATATGGACTATGTGTCAGTCTCCAACTAAGCGCAACCTTTGATATTGTCCTCCTCAAATGTTAAGTAAATCATTATGACATCTGCATCACTTTTCTTAAACGGTTTACCTGACTAACAGATCCCAATTTGTCATACTAGATGGAAACATTTGTTTCAAGGTCTATTTCACCAGCCCCAAGGGTTCATGTCTAGGTCCTCTGACTTTATATGCTCCCCTGTGGTAATAATATCCATAATTATGGCACTTTCCTCCACTTCTGTGTAGATGACACACAACTTAATATAGGAATACAACCTAAAACTAAAAATGCAACAGCTTGAGTCATGGGTTTTAGAAACGAGACAAGGATGCACATGGTTGAATTCTGGGCCATGCTTCTGGTTCTTCTTCTTCTTTTTTTTTTTTCTTTCACCACCCACTGCTCTGGAGTTTGCATGTCCTTATGGAAATCTTGCTCCACACCACACTGGATGGACATCACAAGATTTCCATTATGCAATGGACAGACATGCATTCAGACTTCTCCCATGGTTCATCAATTAAAAGAGTAATGACAACTTTTTATCTGTTCATTAAGAACAAAACTGATATGCTCATCCAAGAATCAGAGCTCTGAAGAACTAATTTATCAGACCTCTCTCTTAATTCAGTGTATATACAGTCACCACAAAAGAAAATGTTGGAAGTTATCTTTGAGGCAAGTCTTTTTTGACAACCACATAAAGGCAATTATCCAAAAGAGCATATTTTCACCTTCATATCTTAAATGTTTTGACCCTTACCCTATTTCTACATGTATGCATATCTACATGAAAAAAGTTGAATGTCTCTTCAGAACTGACTTCTGTTATTTATTGCTTTGCAGCTACCCCAACTCCACACTCCACTCCAGTCATGGTCCCTCTTCATTAGCTCTCTATAAAAGCATATACTGATTCTATCTTACTTCCAAATCACATTACTTGGCCCTCCACCTTGTATATATAACTGATTGACTAAGCCGAACTGCACATTCCAAGAGGATGCAAGACTCCAAGTCAATGTGTACATTAGAAAGCAAACAGCCTGGGGCAGAGCACTTACCTGTTGGGCCTTCTCTTTGTAGAACAATCTGTCTGCCCACATCAGGTATTCAGACTCTGTGTCAGTATCTAAATGTAGACTAAATATGCATTTATTCACCATATCCTGCAATCTAAATACCTTAAAGAAACAGTTCACCCAAAATACAAAAAACCCCAAGATTTTTCCATTGTTTTTGGTGTCATTGTCATCCATGTCATTGTTTTCTGAAAGAAAATTTGCTGTTGAGTTTTTCCACATGTACATTTTTTATGGTTTGAGCTTGACAAAAGAATGCCCATCCAGAGCCATAGTATTGGGGTAGTAGGCGACCTCGCCACATCACACCGACTTGTTCCTCTAACTTTCCACTGCAATGCGTGTCGACTCTCTTGCAGACATTGCTGGTATAGCTAGAGAACTAGACATGAGTACTGCATATAGGATTGTGTGTGAGCATGCACAGACTCTCATAAATGCATGCACAGACACACACATGCCCGCGCACACACACATAATCTCTGGTGATGTTCGTTTGAGTTATATGAATGCAATTCCTTGTTTGTGTCTTTGTTTCATTTGATCTTGTGTGCCCTGTTTCCTGGAAAGCACTTGTAACAAACAAGTTTGTTAAAAAAGCGCTCTATAAATAAACTTGACGTGACTTGATTTGACACACTACCTAGAGATTGCTCTTACACCAAGGCTTACACCCAGTCAACAACATCATTCCCAGTGTTTTCTAACCTCATGATGAATTTTAAGGGAAATTTCATGTGACAGTTGTTCAGTCACAGCTATTTAAAGGCATGTGTAACTCCAGCGTGAGTGGTATTGTGTTGGAGAGGTGTGTTTTAATTCACTTTTTGGGTTTAACTGAGTTTTAGCCAGCCCCTTTGGGTTGCATTGCAGAGACCCAGGTTACAAATAATTTGAATTATCCCTCCAGAAACCAAATTATACCAGCAAAACATGAGCTTAGATATGTAAAACAATAACACTGGGAGGTAAGAAAGGTATATGACAACAAACTTTTGCTACCATAGCTGTGCCATCTGACTCCTAGCTTAGTCATGAGATAAATTTACATACTTTTGACCCTAGCCGGTGTCTTTTTTTCCCAGTCAGAGCCACTGGCTGCTCTTCTTGGCTGCTTCAAAAGAACCTTTGTAGCCTGCTGTAATCCCAGCCCACAAATCCCTGTAGACACTGTGCAAACCTTGGTACTACCCGGACACCATGATAAAATCCAGGAATCCAAATCGGGCCGGCCATCCATCCTGACAGTTTCTCTGGCAGTCCAACGCTCAATTAGATCCTTAAAAAAAAGTATGATTGCTGCAGAGTGTTTGTGTGCACAGGGATGGCAATGATGCTGCAGAGACCTGTCTGAATGCAGTCTCTTTTGTGTGTGGCTCCCCTGCTCTGTACCTCACTTTAAAACCTTGAATGTGACACCAAACAGGGGATAAGGCTACGGCCCTGCAGTTGCCCACCATAAAAAATTAAAGAATGTGTTTTGTTGGAAACTAAATTTTGCGAGTCATGGACTGGGGATGCTGGGGCAAATACCAATTACTGTCATAGTTTCTCGAACTACCAGAACGTTTAAAATATTTAATATGCCCTTTTTGAAACATTCATATTTTGAGCCTGATGGATGGGTTTACTCATAGGTTATTTTGTTAACATTGAAGAGGTTATTTTAAAAAAAGGAAACAATGTGACAAACATTTTTATTTACATTTTTACTTTATATAAGACACTGTTTTAAATACTTGTGACAGTAAGTCTTGCGTTTGACGTTGCATTTAACACATCTAACCTACACTATGCTACTATGAGGGACTTTCACAGCGTTATACCACAAATTTTATTTTTTTATTTTTTTGACAAAATTAAACCATTCATAGCATGGCAGCAAAATAATAGAAATTTGAGGACACTGTGTTTTGTTTTATTTTTAGGTCCTTGAAATAGCAAGTTATTATTGTTATCAGGTATGATTCCGTTTGGAGCCTGAAATCAACATAATCCCTTTTGCTAATTGGTAGGAATCTTTTTTTTTTTTTTTTAACTTTTCAAATGACCATCCAGGGGTATTTGTTAATTTCTGTTGAAAGATCAGTTGGAATTGACTGAAATCTTAGGCTTTGGGTAATTAATGACTTTAGAAATGTAAATCTTTGCACTGAATAAATCAATCTTTGCATCAAGGGTTGTCACATACACAATTGCTGTGACTGTGAGGGAGTACCTGATCTTGGTGTATTTGTTTATTTTCATTTCTCACACAATAACTGCTCAACCATAATGCGAGAGACTATGTCATTTAGTGTTACATTACCTTCTGTTGCAAACATGGAATGGTATTAGTGCTGGCAGAGATTGTATATGAATTGAATATATTTGTATTTGTCATGCTCATGCTGAACTGTTAGATAAAAAGAAAATGATTTCTGAAATAAATGAATTAAAAAATTGAAAAGAGGAGAGAAAAAGGCTCAATCATCAGCTGAAGAGATGCACAAGGAACAATGCAATACAATACAGCTTGTGGGTGGTTGTGTGCATTCATTCTCAGTTTTGTGAAATCTGAATTTTCCTCAATTGTCTTGTAATGTGTCAGCACCAATTAACAAACTGAGTGCATCTCTTGTATTTTTCAAATTTACATGTATGTGAACTCTGATTGTGAAAAGCTTTAAAGATAGAAATGCTTCAATCTAAAGCCACAGTTCCATTCCAGTACTAATCAAATATTGCCTCTCCAAACTCCTTGAGCATGTGTGTCTCCCCTATTATGTCTTTCTATCAGTGGCTCTGATAGGAAGACATAATCAGCGGTTTCATTGAGAAACGATCTCACCACCGGCTCACCCAAATAGAGGCTTTATTGCGTCATAGTGAAAAGTGCCTATGTGAGAAAAAAACCCACAGATACTGTCTCCTGGGTATTTCTGCCAAATCTAAGCACCTCTATAATTTGAGTGTGAATGAAATCCTGTTTGGTTTGCCTTGAAAACGTCCATTATGTGACTGTAGTCTTGAATTCTCGGCATGAAGAAAATGCTAAGTAACAGCCCTTTGAGCCTGAACCTCCAGAATGGGTTAATGCTCGTTATAGCTAATGTAGGGGGTTGGGGGTCGTAGGAGCAGTCATGAACATGCTGTGGTCCATTTATTTATTAGTGATGCATGATCTCAGAAACTACTGTCCCCATTCTGTTGGGTGAATGATGTCTCGTGTCTTTGAGATCCAGCACTTTGAAAATGGCTAAATTGAATGGTGTAAATGGAGTGCTGCAGCAGTTAGCTATACGGGTTTGCACTTGTATCCAGCCTTGAGTCACCATCAAAAAGGATGGTGCAAATATGTAATGTGGGAAAGAGAGAGAGAGAGAGAGAGAGAGAGAGAGAGAGAGAGAGATGTAACATTAGGTTTTGACTCAAACTGTTTTCTTGTCACTGACCTGTGTGAAGGGCTGTTATATCATGTATGGGAACAATGTTTTCTTAAACTTGTTCAAAATATACCTTTACCTTTGTTGAAGGACCATATGGATCCTA
This sequence comes from Holocentrus rufus, assembly GCA_900302615.1. Classification (NCBI taxonomy): domain Eukaryota; kingdom Metazoa; phylum Chordata; class Actinopteri; order Holocentriformes; family Holocentridae; genus Holocentrus; species Holocentrus rufus. The sequence continues at coordinate 33,263 of OMLF01007440.1, read as the reverse complement.
CTTTAACTTCTCATCAACAGTTGTGTCTGCCTGTCACAAATAACAGTTGCGTAAGTGTGTACAGAACATGTTGTGGTAGCTTAGAAGTAAGTCAAGGCTGACTTCGGTTCACTGTCATTCATGTTCAAATGAATGGCAGTGAATTAAATGAAGTCAAATGAATGTGCTTCGTGAGACTGGAAAATTACAGCACATATTGCATACTGAACACTTGGACTTGCATGTACTTTCATGAAAATTACCATAAAACCATTAAAATCGTGCATGTGACAGAAACTATTCTTTCCAGCTGTAACGCTCAGCTTAGCTGTGAGTTGTTGTGATTGACAGCTCGCAACAAGGAAACAAGTTCGATACATGTAAACTAGGAACAAAGGGAGCGATTGGTATTCAGTACATCATGTCTCCACGATTAGCTCCAGCTAGGCCACTTTATGACTTGCAATGGAGTTAACAACAAGTGGACCCAAAAATCTCTTCCACCTCATGGAAATCATGCTCCACCTTTAAACATATTTTGCTATTAATGTGCTAATTAATAGCAGTGATTATATGAGAGTCAAACAGTCATTTTAGAAAACGTCTATTCCCACAGGATAGAATTACCTATGTGCAGCAACTTTCAAGTTTCATGGAGCAGGTTTTCCACATTTTTTGAGCATGAATGGGAGTAACCTGGAGCAAGTTAGCTTTGATCTCTAAGCTACCAAAACATGTTCTGCATATACTGATGCAACTGATATTTATGACAGGGAGATATAATCAGGACTGTTGACAAGTAGTCAAAATGGAGCTGGTTGGGTCTTTTAACCACAATGGAATAGCAGCTATGTACTAGCTATCAAACCAAATGAGAATGAACAGTACAGTATAAACTGTTAAAAAAAAATCTAGTATTTATTGAGCTTGAATTCTGAACAGCAGCCAAAATATCTCAGCATTCAAATAAAGTACACTGCAGCATTCATATAAGACTGATTCACCCCCAACGAAAACACACACACACACACTCGTGTTCCTAGTGTCTTAAATATGGAAAATGCATTTGCCTCTGCACTTACAGTAAACGGTTGTGACAGATGATTTCATTCCATTGTGCATTAGACTGTACTGTGCTCTCCTTTTAGACTGTAAATTAAAAATTAGACACTCTGTTGACAAACTGCTTTACAGTCTGACAGCCTTTTTACAGCCGAAGAATGCCAAGCCTTGATAAAATTTGTGACCTCCCTGCAGCACACGCAGGATGTTCTGCAATGTGAAATTATAATTGCTGCTATTGGTACTACTATTGGCAATTAACCCCGACCTGTTCCAGAGGTTGTGTGTGTGTGTGTGTTAGAGAGAGGAGGGGGGGGGGGCAGTTATCAAGCTGTCAGTAAGTGATAAGAACAAAATACATTTTTTTAAAGAAAAGTTTTTTCTCCTTGGAATCAGTTATCTATTTGGACACAATTTGACAAAGGACTTTAAAATGAAACCATCATCAGACACAGGAGGCCCCTGCACAAAGATGTGTCATTCTTTTATTTCTTTCTTTATGTACAGCCTAATTGCGAATACTGTTAAGATATGCTTAAGTACCATATTCTGCGTTCAATCTAAATTATTTAGGCGTCTTGAATCAAGTAGGCCTTTCTTAAAAGCAGGCATCCACCTTAATATTGCTCAGGGTGCTATTTTCATGCTGAGGTGGATATCAATTAGGTGAGCCAACCATGTAATTGATTTCCAGCCTGTTACCTTTAGCACTGGCATTTGTGATGTTCAGACAGCGGTGCTGTTGCCTGTCTTTTTCTACTGCCTTATGTCAACACCTCCACACATACATGCACTTTATTACAATCACGCGGCTAAATCTGCTCCATATAATCCCTTTAGATGACATGAGCTACAACTCATTGTGATTTCATTAATGCTAAAAGCTAAACGGCACACAGAGCGACGTCAGAAAAGGTCATTACACAACCTCTGTTACAGCGACGCGCAATAAAAAAAGCAGCTAAGTGAGCGAAATACATTTTTGTCTGATCTAAAACTTTTAAGTCGTGCAGTGACTGCTGCTTGACCAACCATTCTTATTGCATGGGTGGAAACGGTTGCATGCCCCCCTTGCCCTTGTCAATTTGAATAATTCACTCAGATGTGCAGATGCGATTGGGCCTGTGACCTGTGTCGGTGCGGTCTACCTCACTGTATGCACCGTGGAGATAAGAGGGCGAATCACAGACAAGAGACACCTCAGGGAGGCTTGAGGAGTGGAGCAGAGCGGGGCAACCAGGGGTCAGCTATCTGCCCAGGAATGACTGCTTATGCCAAGGAGATGTGGACGCCTTACAAGATAAGTCTGGCTTTTGATAGGACCAGTTTTGAGAGAATATGATAAGAATTTAGGCTTCCGCGCCCCTACCTGCATCTACAGGTTGAAAGGAAAATGAAAAAAAATTCTAGACTGTACCATAATAAATAATCCAAGAGTTGGGAGATGAGGTAAATTAGAGAATAAGGCAAAAGCAGGGGCTTGTCCATACAAAATCATTTTAGGTCTATGATTATTTTTTATCCGCATGATGTGCCCATGCCTCTGTTTCCTCACTCAAGATATCAGGTGGCCGAGCTGTTTAATTTCAGGTACGCTGATTAAATTCAGTCTTGTAGCTTGAGGATGCAGCCTCTTCATTATCATCAAATCATATAAAAATCAAGATCCACTTGATTTGGATCACATTAACCAGAGTGGCAAAAGCTAATCTCCTGTGTGTTTAATGGCAATATTTTGGCTCGAGACGCCCCCGGCTTCTTATCTCTCAAACCAAACCTGTTGAAAAATCAAATTAACGCGAGATGTAATGATAAATCGTGGGACATTACCGCTCTATCTGTTTTGTATCTCGAGCGCGGTCGTGGTGCATGCCAGATGCTGCTGAGATTTCTTCATCTTTATCTATATTCTCCTTAAAACTATAATCCAGAAAATTAGATTTCATCCAAATTCACACACAAACGGCCTGAAATGGACATAACGACTGCAGCAATCCGACAGCGAGCGCCAATTTGTGTTTCTACACTGATATATGACGGAGGAGAGCGTCTGAAAAAGATCACGCACTTGATGGGAAAACGCCCCTTGCACAATGTACTGTGTTTAATATGAAATTTATAGCTGCAGAGAGATAAGTGTGAGAGTTTGTTTGCCTGGATGTCTTTCTCAAATGCGGCGGGCCTGCGGAGAAAGAGCGAAAAACTTTGAATGGAAGATGGAGAGGTAGATAAATGTACCTTTTCCCATTTTCTCTCACTATCCTCTTTAATATTCTGTCAACATAATCTATGGAGGTTTACTCATGAAAATAAAGAGGGAGAAAGGGAGGCAATTTTACTCCCAGCCTGCAGGCCCAATAATTTGATTTGTGGTCCTTCTGGGTTCTCACATACTCTAAAGGCAGAGCTGCTCAGTGCTTCAAGGTTAACACTGAAGTGCTGTTTTCATCTGCACATTCTCGGAAAAAGCAGAGTGCCTCAGTCAGTAAAAGCTCTGTCTCTCTGTGTCTCATCCTGTATGTCGCTGTGCATCTGTGGGTGTGTATGTGTGTGTGTGTGTGTGGGCACGCGCACATCTCTGGGTGTGTGTGTGTGCCTTTCTTTCTGCCTACCACATGCACTATCTATCAAAAGACCTCTCTGTTCCCTGAACTGGAAAGAGGAATGTTATTCCGCCACAAAGTGTCGCGAATGCAAACACAGCGACTCTCTGTTTAGCCCCAGCATCAGGCCAAATTAAGCTAAATATCAGTCATGCTATCAGGGAGCATTACTTTAAATGAGCCTCTCTCTGTATGTGTGTGTCTGCCCAGATTTTGGATACCCCAACTCCTCTGACATCTAAAACAAATATTTTCATTACTTTGCAGCAGTATTTCATCATGAAGACTCAAGATTAAATAACTCAAAAATATTTAAATTGTGTCAAAGGTTGAGCAGCCATCCTTGGTCTTTTTTTTGTGTGTTGGAAGTTCCTTTGAAGTTGACACCAACAGAAATAAAACTGATAACAGCAAGATTGCCTGAAATGGGATTATACACTAACCAACAATGAACCTCAAGGCAAGGTATGTTTGGAATTGCTTTTACATTATGTTTTACCAGTGGCCAAACATCTGGACTCTTTTACTCCCTATGCATGTGAAAAGTGAAAAGAGTTTTCATGACGCTGAAGTGGTTTGCACAAATGACCGGTTGTGTGTGGAAAATAGGGGAAAACTCAGCAATTGGGTCTTTGTTACCTTGACAGCTATCCACCACATGGTGTCTGAAGAATAATGAGTAACACCAAATAGCTTTTCTTTTCTTGGTGCCATTTTTTTCCTCCTGCACACACAATTTGTCACGATGGCTCACTGGTCTAAGGTGCCAGGGTTTGTGTTCGCTTAATGGCAGCACGGCTTCAAATCCGGCTTCCGACAATAATCATTTAACAGGTCATTTCCCTACGATTACTGACGTTTCAAACACAGTGTGGTGAACAAATGATCTCGTTGGCTGGCAGCCCACCGAGGTAAAGGTACTGTATGTCAGAAATGTGTCATGCAACAGTTGGACAGCTGAATATTGCCAAAGTGGCAGTTTTCTTTCATTTGTGCCTTTATTTTGTTCGTATCTTTAAATATTAATGTTTCTCTTACCTCCATCAATAAGTACCCTTCGTTTATTACTTTTCAGTTAAGGCAAAAAACCACTGGAGGATTACATTCAGCCATGTAAACCACTTTACCTGCATGGTACTCCTCTGAATAAAAAAAGTATAAATGTCAAAACGAAAACACCTGCATACCATCAGGAATCACAGCACATTATTATTATTATTATTATTATTGTTGTTGTTGTTAATATTATTCTATGTATATATCCACATGGCATTATATGAGCTAGTAAATAGCTCCCCAGTGAGATAATGTCTTTCCCTATATGTTCCTTGGTGCAACCTTTGCCTCTCTTGTGGCCTCGCACACCTGAACTGATGTTTTCTTCTGATGATGCCTTTATGTTTTTAGATGCAAGGGAACAACTCAAGTCAGTGACAAAATCATCTTTGTCACTGTTGGCACAATTCAGAGGCAGGGTAATACAGTCATTATGAGATTATGCCCATGGTTTTAGTTCTGTTCATGTCTACCACCTCGATATTTCAACACCCTGCCAGTGAGCAATGTTGACAATACGAGGGATTTCAGAACATATAACCATGGGAAAAAAATGGGTGAGTCATATCTCCATTGTCTCCCTCTGCATGTGTTTTTTTTTTCCTTTTTTGCATACAACTGATCTGCTTGTCAAGATATGTAGGAGAGATCACAGCATGCATAATCACATGATATCACACACTGACAGAATCCGCATAGGCCACACACTTGCCCCAGCATCAGACAGTCAATGTAGATGTAATAGCAAGATATGTCAGTCTACAAATGGTTAGAATAAGGACCAATGAAACCAAAATAGTCTACATTTTAAGTCTAATAAACACTGTATTAAGTGAGGTTATGGTTTAAACTCTGGTTTGCTATCATTTCCCATTCAAAAACTCTGCCACAGTGTTTTGTTATTTGAGACACAACAGGTAGATATTGTTAGAAGTCAAGGCCACTCAAAAGCAATTCTTTGAAAAAAAAAAAAATCATTTTTTGACATCCTAAACTAGACTGAAAACAGACGCTATTTGTAACTATGATGAGAAAAACTTTCAATAGCATGGGTAACAAATGCTTACTTGATGGACTGAAACTCCATTTGATACACAATCAGATAAGCTACTTAAAAATCTATCACAAAATTCTTCCATTAAAAGTTTTCATTACCATTATTTGGTGCTGCACATTGCATTTTGAAGCTGTCATAAATTTTGTATGGACATATTTCTTGAATGAAGTGGCATTATTGATTTATCTGATTCTATATACAGACACAGTAAAATGCCCGAGGCAGAGGTGAGGTGCATGCCATATGTTTGCAATGTTGCGAGTTAAAATCTGACCGTCCTCCTTCATAGCATATTATTCCTCCACACTCGCCATACCTTAAAACAACTTGACTCAAAAAGATTCCTGCAAACACACGCAGCCACACTTCAGCTGAAGTCCACATCTCCTCCAGTATTACCTCTGTGAGCTTCTGTGTTGCAGCATAAGTGACGTGACAGACTCTAATGGAGAAGGACAGGTGACGCACGTTTGAGGAAGGCATCCCTTGAGGCACACAGTGAACCAGGTTGGAGACCGTATGTGTGAAATGTCACTTTGAATCAGTGAATCAGGAGGTCCTCAGTGGAGGCAAGCGTTATGTAGCTACACTATGTGTGAGGTATGGGGATGAAGATTACACAGAAAAGTTTTTGTGTTTGTGCCACTGAAGTAGAGGTTTCTGTAACAGTGTAAGGTGTGAACACGTCAACACTGTGTATTCCTGCACGCCTGTGAAGTTTGCCTGATGTGAAATGTTGCTGTTTTTTGGTGAAAGCTTGTTTTATTTGCAGGTGATAGAAAGTGGATTTTGCGCCTATATGTTCATTAAGAAAATTTGCCAAACTTCATAACTCCCCTGATGCGTTATGTCAATGCAATACTTGGCAAGAGAGACGCTCTGTGAATTTCAACGTGTGTGTCTATGAATTTTGGTGTCTCGCTAAGTAGAAGATTTTCAAGCAGACGATTTTTAAGCAGGGGGTTACGTGATTGCCCTTGTCTGACTATCTGTTTGTCAGTCAGCAGGGTAACTCAAAAAGTACTTGACAAATCTGCATGAAACTTGGTCTGAAGGTTGGTCATGGGCCAGTGAAGAAGTGATTCACTTTTTGGGCCGATCAACATCAAAGTGGTGCGGGAATGGATGGGCTTAGCATAAACGTCGCCATGGTTTCCCAGTGCACCCATGCCACATCACGAAAACTGGTAGAGTGGTTGGTTATGGATCAAGGTAGCACTGGCTAACTTTCCATGTTGATTGGCTGAGGAATATGACATGATCCTATGACAACTCATCAAATAGTCAATATTACGTGTGACCTATTACTCCCAAAATCTGTTTGCATTTTCCTTGGATACTAGTTGATCGGGCACTTTGCTGTATAGGAGGGAAAAAAAGATAGTAAAATAGAAAATTGAGGAGAAAGAAAGAATATAATAACTATTTTATTTCATATTTCCCCCTACCTGTTGTTGTTCTATATGCCTAATGGAGCTGTTTCTGCCTGCATGCATCAGCCACTTAGCTTAGGTCTCTCAGTTCATTCTCCCACACACATGGAAACACAAACAGCCGAAGACATACATAAAAACACACACGCCAAGCACACAAGAACTCCACTCCTGCTCTTACCTTTGGAGAAATCCTTTGCCTTTTGCATGTGGAAGGCTCTGTTTATACTCACGTCTTCATGCAATCTTGTACAATTATTGCTTGACTAGGTTCTCATGCGCCCTCTCCTCGGGAGGCTACAAGCAATCTGATTCATTTCCCTCCTGTCATAAACTGCAGCTGTATTGCTCCCTTGGTATTAATGCTGTTCCCATGTAACTTTCCTGCAATTTATCCAGTGTTGATACTCGAGATATAAAGGCTGTTTTCAAAGACAGCTGTGGAAAATAGTAACAAGTCAAGGTATGCTCGGTGAGTGTTGCAGCTTGTAAAGGCTGAGATGCTCATGCTTACTGACTGCAGGGTGTTTATATATTTAAATAACCTTCCAGTAATGTGACTAATATCGTGGTGCTCCACATCTTGATGACAGTATTCATACTCTGAATATGACCCTAATGAAAGTAAAAAATAGACTGTATTTACATGCACCTTGTTATGAAGGAGGAGAGTCTTATTCAGATAGTTGCCAAACAAGTTTTCCCAAACAGTGTTTCTGCATGTCTTGGGGATCAGGTTTGATTCAGCAGCTGTATTACTAACATAGTCACTCCCACACAGAGGTCACCTACAGGGTTGAGGTACTCTGAATGAGTGTTCGACAGTGTAAATTTGACAGTGTTTGACTTAGTGAAGGACTGGGACCAGATCCTGGCGAGCTGCCAACATTAAACTCATTGGCAAAAACAGGTAAGCCGCATATTTTCTTCATCTGAACCCCGAGCCTTTTTTTTTCTTTCTTTTTTTTGGTGTGTTGTTCAATGTCGGCACAGTTGGAAGAAACTTGGAACTGGATAACTGGTTCCAAGCTGTGCTTCTCCTTTTGTCCCAGAATGGACCTGCAATGAGTCATCCAGTCACACCAGTCGGCTCCCATTATCTACTTGGTGTAAAAATGATTTTAACTACATTACACAAATGGAGGTAGTACACTAACTAACCTGACATGTATGAGAATTGTTAGCAGCTTGTTGTTGGACAGATTTTGTTCCATCTAACTGGTTTTGCTGATGATACAGCTTCAGTTGGTGCTTCCCCTTGTTCTTTATGAGATTTCTTATATGTATTACTGTATGTAACACCCCTCCAAGTGATTCTCATTATCTCCTCTCAACATGGCACAAGTCAAGGGGTTACTTCATTTTTACAGTTAGAATATCTATAAAACACACACACCAAAATGCAGCAAAATGAAATAGCATCTAATCACATTATTTCTTATGCTTTATTAAGCATGGATTTAAATAAAATATTTTGTAAATCATAACGAGTAGTGTTTCCCAACATATTCTCACAGGAAAAAGCCTGTGAACATATAAGTATGTGGTCGTCAAGTGGCTTCAGCCTGAGGGTAATTACACTTTAATGCTGGATTACAATGAGCCAGGTACATAGGCTTGACTTCAAGCCGACAAACCTATGCAAAAATTATTTTTTGATCAAACTTAAAAGTGTTGTCTCCTTTAACCTGGGGGAAGATCACGGACAGAGGCTAATGATTCCCTTAGGAGATATAGCTGTTTCACAGTCTAACTGGGATTTACCATTCAATGATAATGCCCCCTGGGGACACGACCATCCTTTGAATAGGACACAGGATGGTGCCAGACTGAGCTCTCATCAATAAGTCATTGGAGGTTAGCTTGGTGTTTGGAAAACTGATGGTTACTCAAGTAAAGAGAATCAAAATATTGGCTATTTAAGACCGTAAGGCAAACACACAGTGTATGAAGGACACTGTAGAGAACATTCAGACGTGAGATAAAAATGTGCATCTGTACGTGAACTCGCTTTACCAATGTGTGAAAGGTTTTCTCTCCACTATAACTGAATTTTTTATTGTTTAACCTTGTTCACTCAGCCAAATCCGAGCGTGATTTTGAGTAATATAGTGATAGAATCTGAATTTCAGAGGCAAAAATAACATGAAACTGCATTATTATGACACAAATAATCCCTGATTTACAGCTTTGAACTTTTCAATGACACATTGTGCACCCAAATCGTATTGACTAAGTACGTTGGCTTTTTACTCTCTCTCTCTCTCTCTCTCTGTGTGTGTGTGAGTGTGTGTGTGTGTGTATACAGGCGTATATGTATGAATCCTTGCATCCAAAGGAAATGATTCAAATATGTCAAAATTGATAGTTATGATTAAAGCTGGTTAGAAAAACACCAAAACAGATAAGGAACCTCTTTGCATTCAGTTTTCATTTCACTCATTCATTGCTATGTTAGGGATACAAATTTACCCTTCTTGAAAAAAAAAAACCGATCCATCCTCTATAGCAAGAGCCACAAATTGCTACTCTGCACACAGATTTGAAATTCACTGTGGGAAAAACATCATACTTGACAAAGGCAAATTGAAAGTAGAAGTTGTAGTGCATGAGCAATACTGTCCCCAGCTGGGGTAACCAGACGATTTCCCCACTGGCTCAGAAGCGGGCAAGAAAGCTCATAACTGAATGATACAACGTGCCCTTTGGCGACCATGTGGAAGGTTCACAGCTCATGGCAACAACAGCTGAGGACAGCCGATCCCATTTGTAAGCTTATGTTTTGGCTGTCTCAATGTAATTAAATAGCATGGCTAATGGCTTCTGTGCTGATCATTTCTTCAATCATACATCTACATGATTTTACATAATATGTGCCAGCTACACCTGAAAGCTCATGTAGGTAACTTTTTCTCCTCACAGTTTTGACAAATCACTATGAACTGAGAAAAAAAATCTGGTCAGCTCCTGGGGTTGCAATCTCATTTGTTAAAATCCATTCGGTGCAAATATAAACAACCAATCACCTCAAGGAAGTGTCGCGACCTCACGTTTTGTGCACGTGCACCGTGCACTGCTGCTGTGTACGCTCGCTTCCCTGACTTAGCTTAACCTACTGGAGCCACGGTACGGTAGCTTAGCTTACCATAGCTGCAGAATGGCAGAGAAGAAAGCCGGCGCGCCTGTACATAATCCCCCATTGCAGCAGCATCAGAGCCGCATGCATGAGCGTGCACGTGGGTGGGGAGGCACTTGGAGAAGGTACTGAATCTCAGGTGGGGGCTGTTTGAACTGTTTGAATTTACATTGCCAATGAAATTCCACTCAATCTACAAAGTTACCTACAGCAGCTTTAATGATGACAGAGCTCTACACTAATTTGCTGTGAGGTAGCTGTGAAAATACATTTTAAAAACGCTGACACCAAATGCCTTATTATTGTTATTATGGTAAAATGATGCTGTTGATGTTATTTTGAATTACTAGATGGAAGTATCAAAGACGCACAACTGAGTTATTCCTCCTTTGCTGCGATAGCAAAATTAGAGAGGGGAGAAGTGTTTGCACACACACAGACGACTGACTATTTAACTAATTGCACCTGAAACCTAAGGAACTGGACTCAAAGGCCATATGTAAGAGTAACCGTAAACTGTATTGCATGGAAGGTGGCAAAAACACTTCAATGTATTTAAATCTAAAAGGAAGCTGTGCGTATTCCTCATTAAATTGTAGTATGGCTAATTAAGAAGAACATTACCTGGGGGTGTGTATTAGCGTATAGAATTGCATTTAGGAATGCTATTTATTGGCCATTTGACATTGAAAAATGGAAATGAGGGTGGATTCCATAATGACTGCTGAGCCAGCCATTTTAAAGGTAAGGTGTGAAGTTACTTTTTTCAACTGCATATTTCAGCTGTCATTTTGTACTTTTCTATGTTTCTTTATGAGAGGAAGAGCCTCAGGTCTTTGAACACATTTCTGCATCAATTTAAACAAATATCTCCTCATACTCTCCTACCTTTGGGCAAGACTGCACCAGGAACCCATCATGTGCTTTTTCCTAAAAATTCTCTTGACAGTCATGTTATAAATATATGTTGTCAGACATGAATTACAGAGTCCACATTGTAAGTGGTTATTCATTGTGTCTTTGCACACAATCTCCTTGTCCTTCAGTCCTGCAACACCTATGTGTATTGCACTTCTTAAATACATTTCAAATATTTTTGATATTGAATATACTTAATAATTTTCACTCAATTTGACATCCTCTGCCATATCTTTGAGAAGTAGTTTGGACAGCTTTAATCCTGATGGAACAACTGTACACATGCCACATTTTATGCTGTCAGAATCCATTTATAAACACTACACCACAGTCTGTGGAATATAAGAGGGTAATCATCATGTTTTCATGTCATAGAGATCCAGCTACAGATACCAAGATCTTGTACTTCCTCATACAAACAAGTTGTATTTAGTAGATCAGCTATCTCTGCTGGAACATGCACTGTCACCGCTCATGTCACCACTCTGAAAAGCACACTGCATCTTGATGCTCCTCGAAAAATGAAGCGAGAATGTGTTTTGCCTGGAGATGCTGAAGGCACTGGATATTGCTGGGCTGCCATGGCTGACACGCCTCTTCAATGTCACATGGATGTCAGGGTCAGTGCCCTGGGACTGGCAGACAGGTGTGGCATGGTTTAAAAAATGAGACTCAAGGGTGTGTTCCAACTATTGGTGTCCTGGGAGCGATGCTCTGACCGGTAGACAGACCTCAGATTCATTCGGGAAACTCATTTGCGTACAAAGAGGATTATGGGAGATTAGAATTACAGTTGAGGTGTGAAGATTTATAGTTAAAGTTACATTTCCAGAAAACGACAATTTTTTTTTTTTTTTTTTTTACATTTTATTATTCATTCACGGCAGAATGGGAACAGAGTCGATCTGTACAAAATTATTGTTACTGCCCCATGATGAAGAGTGAAGAATCTCATATTTCTAAGTGCTTTGTAAGTCTCACGTGGTTGAACTGGCTGAAACTGGCCTTGGAAAACCAAAACACATTGCATGACTGTGCTTGGGCAAAAAAAAAACCCAACATTGGTTTAACCCTTTAACCATAGTTTAGGCCAAGAAAGCACTAATGGTATCCCTAGACACTTGAATTCATACTTTCCTTTCAACCTTGATCCAAGTATGAAAACCAATGAATAGGAAAACTACATATAGGAATTCTTACATTCATAAGTATTGCATGAAATACTGTGCTGCAAAATCGTCATAACTCAAATGTCAAGGCTCAAACCTTTATTCAAGTTAACAAACAGCCTATAGTTCAGCAGCCCGTGGTGATAAAGTTATTTTAGCGGACAATGAAGCTGTTCTGACATTAAAATGAAAACGTAAAGTGAAAAGTTGGGCTGCTCGACACATAATGAAATTATTGTAACTCAAGGTGAAAACAAAACAAAAAATAAAACGTTTGAAATTGCTGCAAGTCAAGGTGGAAAAAAATATCGACATTCTATTATGACAGAGCTGCAAGTTAAGATGAAAAGGCTATTCTATAGAACGGTTAAGGATTTTTTTAAAGAGAAGTTTCGGCTAAATGGTAAACAAGGTAAATGAAGTAGAGGATAATAATCTCTAGGGTTGCTGTCTACTGTTCTGAATTTTACAAGTCAAAAATGTTATATGTGTATTTTATATGTGTGCTAGCAAGATTAAATCATTCGGGATTATATACTTCTGTCTTGATTTTCATCCTCTCCTCTTTTTTTTTTTTTTTTTTACTGTGTGCAGCTAATGGCTTTGACATCCTCGTGGTGCCGTGAAAACTCTATTACAATGAAATGATAATCTGGCTTTCTGTGATACGGTTTATTTACCAGTCAGTACCCATACCCCTCTTACAAGTGTCTTGTCCCAGAAGTGATTCTCACATAATGAACCACGGGTACCACGGGTTGTTACATCATGCCATTTTTCTGCAATTTGGCCAATTTGCAGCTGAATATTAACATGAGTACCAATGTCTGTGCTTGTGCCTGTGCACATGGAGGGAACTGTCAGTTTGGCTGGGTGCACCTGTCAGTTTGCCTGCGCTAGCTGCACCTGATCCAGCCATGGATCACATTATTAGGGGCACCTGAGCCAGTTTTAGACTACGGGGTTCGGGGCGCCTGATGGAAGCTTATTTGAGAGTGGAAAATTGTTCGTACCACCCTAAACTAGAGGGTCACCGTCTGCCACTACAGTAGTTGCACTTACTAAAACTCACTCTGGAAATGTTGACTGAATACTTGTACCTATGGCAACAATATCAGCTAAATCTGTTAATTAGGAATTTATATAAAATCATGGTGTGTGTCCTCGTTGCTGTGTTGTTAGGTGCTGGGTTTGAGTCTAGACCAGGACCTTTGTCACATCATTCCTCTCTCTTTCCCACCTTCTCTCTCCACTCTCATTTGTGTAAGAAATAATACATTTTTTAAAAAGATTATGGTAAAAACTTAGATGCATTTGATGGTGAAGAGTCAAGATTGTCCATATGTTCTGAGGCTTAGCTGTCAGGGAAACTCACGCTTAAAGGAGACAGGAAATTTTCATTTAAAATATTCGCTTCTGTACACTTGAGTGTATATGCTGTGCTATTTATGTATAGATTTTTCATAAGGGTTGAGGCTGGCAAGAAATGTGTCATAAAAACTTAATTACAAAATTCAGCTTGCCAACATATTTTCTTCTCAAGACAATATAAATTGTACCTTAATGTTGAATATCTAAGTTTCTCTTACCTTTTTAAGTAGGCTTTTGGTAATCATTGCTTCTTTGGTGCATATCTTAAAGAAACTTTCTCTGTCCTCACCCTTTGTTCAGAAATCAAAATCTTACATTGGAACCAATATTTTAATGATTTGAATAAATTCCTCCTCTGAAAGTCCTCTGCCTTTTTTTTTCTTCTAATTTTTCGACTGAGCATCTTCAAACTAGAAGGATGCCTTTCTTGATGTTTGTGAGGGGTAAAAGAAGCACAACAAATTCCTGGGAGGGAATGACTGTCGACAGCTTGTCAAGTTCAAAGGCATCTTCAGAGAGGGGCACTACCTCTGCTCCTAAACCAGTAAACAATGCAATCTGACTCATCATAGACATTAGCAAGACACTAATAAAAGGGATGATCTATACCAAAATATGAATAACATGGAGATGTCACTGTGCTGCTGTTGTCTCAGCTGTTTTCTATTATTTATGACAATCAATTGAGAAACCAACCTCAGGGTGATTGCAAATTGTTACTGTGAAAACAATGTATTCACAATCGCATAATTTTCTAGTCATCTGGGAAATGTGAGGAGTCTGAAATGGATCTAAATTTTTGCCACGGGCTACAAGCGGTTCAGACAATTACGAATGATGTGTTTTGGAATGTGGGGGTGAATTTAGGGTCTGTGGGGCTTTGGATCTTGAACTGTGTATTGCAGATACTTATATAAGCCTCATGAAAAAAAAAAA
>OMLF01007440.1:1296-14344 GCA_900302615.1 Holocentrus rufus | reverse complement strand
GCGCCACCCGGCTCACCCCACCACCCAGCGGTAAGGAGGTCACCCCACGGAGCACTGTCAGAAAAAGTAGCAGCTCCAGTAATGGACGTAACGCGCCCTCCAATGCAAAGCCAGGCAAGACTTCTGCTACGACTGTCAGCACCACAACATCCACCAGGACAACTACAACTACTGTGAAGATCGCCACCAAAGTGCAGCCGCCCACCTCCCAGCCATCCATCCCAGCCAAGCCCACTTCACGCTGGAACCAGGGGCGCTCAGCCAAGGGCCCCACCACACGCCCACACCACCGCTTCCAACCACGTAAGTCCAGTTTTTTTTTTTTTTTTTTCGGTTTATGGATCTGGGCATGATGGTTTGGGATGGCGTGTGTGTTTCTAATTAACTGTAGAACTTGGGATGAGTGTTTCACAAGAGCTCTTCGCTCGGCCTCTTTGGCAGAAATAATGGTATGGATCTAGCTGCTAATTATCATACATTACTCACTGGGTAAAAAAACATGCTTTTTTGTATCAAATGCTTTGATGTGACCCATGTTGTGAGAATATAAATGATTTCCTATTATAACCACATACTCAAGCAGCATAATGTTAATAGTATTCATTAGCACAGACAGATATCAGGCAATATCCTCAGTATTTTCAGCCCCTCTCATCTTTATCTTTGACTTGTGCATTAATCCGATATGGATCTCACCCCCTGAGGACATTTTTTTGCGCGCTCGCGTTTAAGTATCATTAACAGAAAGGCTCCATCTCTGAGAATTTATTTTGTTGTGTCTGCTTGAGCCGGGATGTTAAAGCTTTGTGATGTGTGGTGTGACCAAAGGACTAAGAACCAGCTGCAGGAGCTGGTGAGGTGTCGGGGTGGGAGAAATGAACAGCTCTCACCTCCTGTCTGGGAGATTCAGATATAGCAAGGCCACACTTCCCGTTTAGATGAGAGGATACTGGGAGCGGAGTGTCGCAGGTACAGTTTGCACACTGCGGGCCTGGGAGTGGGAAAAAAGGAAAAACAGGGAAGTCTTTTCAGAGGGAAAGATACACGGATAGGGGGATGAGAATAAAGGTAAGAAGGGACAAGTGGATGCAGACTAGGTAAGAAGAGGAGACAAAAAGAAAAAAATATACTTTGGAAAACAAAAAGAGCACGGAGCATAAAGCTGACGAGAGCCAGGGGATGGAGTGGGAAAGCAGAGAATGCAGGAGGCATAACAAAGAACGAGAATGAAGAGTGGGAGCTCTGAGTAGAGAGAGATGGCAGATGGAGTGGGCTAAGTGAGGGAAAGGCTTGAGGGAGATAGAGAGAATAAAGCAGGGGAGCTGTGAATTTTGCATATTTAGTATTGTGTAAAAAAGGAATGCTCCCTGATTATTTATGCCACAAGGGACATGTTTTTTTTAACATCAGGCATTTTTTTAGATGTGTGGATGGGGGAGTAGGTGAGTGTAATCTTGAGTATTGACTACGCTTGTGACTAATTATTAATGAGTTCTCCTCTTCTTTTCCAACAAACTCTGACATGCTGTAATATGACGTTTGGTAGTTTTGCCTTAATATGCATCACTGGTTTATAATTAATGCTTATGTATGAGCATATCTTACTCACCTTAATTTGCATCACCTCTATCCAATCCAATGACCAATCAGCATGGATTGATCAACAACATGCCGTATAAATAGAACCTAAAGGGATTTACAGTGCAAGTTAATTATCAAGTGGTTAATTTTCTGTTCTTGTTGGCAAATTGCTCTTTAAACATCACAGATAACTAGAGGGCACTGCCTCATCCCTCTACATGTTAAAATCAATTGAGACCGGTGTGAATCGTATACCCGGACAGCAGCTGTGGTGGACTTCATATTCCCCTCTCGTTTATCACTTGGACTCCTCGATGGTATTGATTCCTAATGGGTAGATCTCCCGAACATTGATCAAGCGAAGCGATCTGCCTTTTTTTACCGCAGGCCAAAATATTTTCAGCATGACTTGCTTCAGCTGCATATCAAACCACATATACAGTGCATACTGATGCATGACTTTGAAGTTACTAACTTAATGACAGTGCCATTTATGTCATCCAAGACTCAGCTGCCAAACACAATTTCACTGGGCAGCTCCCTCTTGGGAATTTCAGTAAGCGCGCGTGTGTGTGCGTGTGTGTGTGAAAAGTTGCTGCTCGAAAAGCTCAAGTGTGCTCCAACTGCCTTAAGTTGATAAAAGCTTTCAGATATGCGAGTAATCGTCAGTGGAGGTTGATGTTGTTGACAATTCTTCAGCCTACAAGGTGACATCATGCAGAGTGGGTTGACGTTAGGTCCACTCATGAAATCTTTATCCTTCCATTTGGTAAATACAGTACGTGTCAGGCAATAGGTGGCTGTCGACAGGGAAGAAAAATGGATCTCTGCTATGTTCAGTGAGGTTCCACTATAGTGGGGGGTATAGGCTCTGACTGATTCTTACCAAGGTATTAGTAAACTGGGTGTTCCCAAAATGGACATGGCAAGCTGACAAGAGCGCAAGCCAAAAACTTTCCCAGCATCCTTTGAACTTGAGATCTGCAGAAGCTGATGACAGCTTTGAGCTCTCATCCCTTTCCCTGTTTTCCAAAAAACATGGCAGCAAGCAAGTATTATTAGAGCTCTTTGGCAAGTTTAGGTTACATCTGATGGTGTCAGTGACGATGATAAAGACTCCAGTAAAAATAGTGATATTCAAAGAAACACAGGTACAATGCTTCTGCACAGCATGCAGTCCATGCAGCTGATTGAAAAAGGCCCTGCATATACAACATCACAGACAAATCACACATTGTTACAGCACAAATGTCACATTTACAAGGGAGATAGCAGGATGAGTTTAATAAGTAAATACTTTGCCACAAAATTATTGGGCAAAGACTGTGTAAAGGTGTTGACCTTTAGTCTAGTGGTCCAGTATTCACTTTGATTGTGGCATAAATTCATTGGTTTTGAGCTTGATTGGAGCCATTAAACAGAAATTGTATGTAGCCCAAAACAAACTGATAAGGTTGGTATTATGTCTGGACTACAAGAATGTTTGCTCTCCAATAATTCCTATAATTCCTTGAAAATAATATGGATTAAAAGAATATTGCCAACTGTGTAAGTATGAATAATAATCCGATGTTCAAATATACATGCAGTCATCTTTTGGGAGTGACATTTAAGACAATGATCATGATAGAAACTTTGAGGGTTGCCCTGTTGTCACTTGACAAATTTAAGAAAGAAAGAAAGAAAGACAGAAAGAAAGAAAGAAAATGAAAGAAAGACAAAGAAAGAAAAAGCTTATCTTACAAGTGTTGTTAAAATAGCATAAAAAATGTTGATCCCCAGCGTCGAGGCAGAAAATCAGTGCTGGTATTTATTGTATCACAAAATTTATAGGACAAAATATCCATTTTGCATGGAATATCAGAGGCTGAAAAATTGCTTCGGTACCCAGTGCGGTTTAGGAATTTCACATTCCTCACATTCATTTCTTGGGATTTCTTTGGAACGGAATTCATGTTTGTTCTCTGTCGATGTTTTATTCTCATTTTGAGCATATCCCAAAGACTGAAATCAGACAGCACTCACCCTCTGCCTTATCAGGGTTTTATCTACATAAAGTTTCAGTATTATGTGTCCATTTCAGAAAGCTCTTGCCTTTCTTTTTTGCTATATCAGAAATGAAAATTGAGTCAATGTAAAATCAAGCGCTCACAAAAAAATGTTTATGACAGAAATGTTTTCTATTATGGCTGATTTCATTTAATCCTTAAGTAGAATTATCTTTAGCAGAAAGAGGTCTGATGTGTTTGCCGCATTGCTTTGAACCCACCAAGGAATATTTACAATTTCTACCCATCTGACTATAAGGCTTTTGATAAATGATGTTGTCTTTCTATTGGGCTGCTTGGCTTGCTTCATTTTAATGCTATAGACAGACTAATTTAATGTTTTTTTCGACTGGGTTTAAGTGAAGGCAATGCTGCCAGTCATTACTTAGCTGCTGAAATTATCAAAACAAGCTTACAGATCAGCATAAATATGCAGATTATTGGCCTAATAGCACAGTATATCTTAAATGATCTGCTCATGGCTATCTGGTGGATAGATTTAGACTAGGCTTTCAGTGAATTTAGATTTGTAATTTTATTTATTTGTAGGGAAAAAAGGCTTTAATTCATAATATTTTAATCATCCTCATTAGTTCATACCTATATATCTAGATCAGGGCCTCTCATTACGCAGAAAAGTAAAGACCCTTTTTTTCTTTTTCTTTTTGCGCAAATACTGTGCTATTAATTTTGCTACTAGGTATTAGCTCAAGAGCAAGCACCATGTATTCAAAACAAACTGAATCAAGAAAGTCACAGTATGCAACGGCATTTTTCGGAAACCCCATCCCCATGCATGCAGCTCACAAAGAGGCACTTAATGACAAAGATAAGTGTGAGGTCTGCATACTGATGCATGCTGCTTTGGTTTTGAATACTCTTTGCACAGACTTCACCCCGAAACAGAGCCTTTTTGTCTTGCCGTGGCTCAGTGGGTGAAGTTGTGTATGTACCATTTGAGGAAAAAACGCATTATACCACTGAAGCATGGGGTCAGAGGTGTTGGTGAGAGCCATTTTTGATTGAATTCACAAGTTGCTGCAATCTCCTGGCCTCAGAAGTGTGTTTGAAGCCGACTTCTTAAATTTGTGGCTGTTATTGTGCAAAATCAAGGCCGCACATCCGCTTGTTTATTAAGAATTTCAGGGCAGTCAAGTTAAGGATATTCTGTGTGGTTTTAATGGTTTTTCATTGCGATGTAATCATAACATCTATCTTGTTTTTGATATTGTGTCTGTGGGTTAAAATCCTTTAGTATTCACTTAACTGGAAATTTGTCCCATTTTGTCCTATTCACACAACCCCTGCACGGTTTGCAGCATTTATGTGTAGCAGTATATGCAAACACGACGCCAACACATTAAGTATTCTTCAGAGCACAACGCCACCTTTTATTAAGCCAACTCCGTGGTTTATGCATCGCAGTCACTTTCAAAAAGCCGGGCTGCATTAAGCTTCATAGAATTTCGAATTGAGCAACGTGATGTATTCAACATCATGTAACGATACACAGAATGCCTCGGCTGATGATGAAACGCTCTGTAAAACATTTCAGGTGCATTCATCTTCACCCCCGGCCAAGTGCTCTCACGTTCAAAGCGAACCTGTGTGCTAATGCAGTTATGCTGTTGTTGTTCTAGTGTTTCAGCTAAGCCGGGCTGCATATGGGAGACAGTAACATGATTTTAATATCACTCAACCCCCCCTTCCCCCCACTATCGGCTTGAAATCTAAATGAATCTTTGTCTGTGTCCTGGAGGAAAGACAAACTCTATCAGTTGGGTAACCCATAATCCTTCACCCACTCCTTCTGCAGTTCCTCTGCTCCTCTTTTTCCCTCTCTCCCCATGGTTATTGTGTCTCCCCTCTTTGTCATTGTATTCCTCTTTCTATTTTTGCTCCCCTTTTGTGCTTTCTATTTTCTTCCTGCTTTAGCTCCTCGGATCACATTCACGAGCATATGGACACACACACACAAGAGAAGTGGCATACTTGTGCATACCAAGATAAGCGCATGTGTGTGCGCACACATATACACATGAATTTTCAACAGAGCTTTCACAGATGAGGCTATTATATTTCTTATCCCCCCGTCTCTACCTACAAGCCCCACTGGGGCATGTGTAGGAGCCTAACAGGTGGATGAAGCGGTACACAGTGAACGTGTGAGGGGAAAGAATGGGCTAATATGTTAGCTGGGGGCCTGTTCCCCTCTTTTAGGTGGTAAGGAGCTGGGGATCTTCCTTGGTGATGTCTGATTGTAATTCCATGCACATCTTCCAATTGTAAAGGCACAAGGCAGTCAGCTATCGTACCGAAGCAGATTTATTTTCCAGATAGGAGAACACAGGGGAACAACACAGAGAAGGAAAGACGGCCGTTGTCTCTGATGTCATAGGAAAAGCACACAGCTGATGCTTTTCCTGACACGCAAGCCCCTGTTTTTTTTTTTTTTTTTTTTGTCCCTGACTATACATGAAGCCTGCACAAAGTACTACTGTAGGGCCAGTGGAGCGTGTAAGGGGGATTAAAAACAAAGATATAAATCCAGTTTGTCTCTCTCTCTCCAGGGAGGTCAGGCTCAGATTTGCCAGGCTGCCTCTGAGGCCCCTCTGTCTTTCCCGAGACACGCTCTGCTTATTCAGAAGGGCTGGCCCAAGCCCTGAACGGTGGGCCTGTGCAGCTTTAGTGATCTACATATCCTCCTAGTGGGGAGGCAAGCTTTTATATCTCAGTTTCTATCACTTTTATGCTCTGAGTTATTAAAGAACATTTCAGCCCAAATTGTTTTTTTCATGTTTCTCTGCAGCGTGTCCTCTTGGTCTCAGAGGGCGACTTGTTGCATAGCATGACGATGCACTTTGATGAGAACACATTGAGTAATACTGAGAAATACTTTTTTTGGAAGGGAAGCTCATTGCCTATTTGAAACTGTTGAAATTGTTGCCTGAGTGTATCAAAAGGAAGTGTTTTTTGATTTTGATGTATTGGAAGAAAAAATATTAAATTTTATTAGCATTGCTGGTGGAAGCACTGGGGCTGAAAAACGTCTCTGAAAAATCATGTAAAACGGCTGCTGTATTGTTAAATATGCAGGAAGGGAGAAAGCAGTCTCAGAAGTGCTCCATGTAATTTTTCAGACGTGGTTTTTAGGCCAACTGGCTGGCACTGGTGGTGCTAACCTGCTAAAAATGTCCACATACTGTATAAAATCCCAAAACACAATGCAAGTGCAAGAGCTCTTTGTGTGGAGAGTTCCAATTAACCAGATTGGTTCCTGAAAAACACGAACTATCTCTTTAAATTGGCATAGACGCGACTCATCAGAGCCATTAGATGAGTGATGCAAATGGGTACACTGCTATTTTTGCATATGAAAATGAGGAAAACAGCATGTACAGCATGTAGCAACACTGGATCTGTCAACAAGTAACTACCAGATATACTTGACTCTGACAGGCACCAATTACAGGATTGAATACATTCATACATTGAATAGGGTAAGCCTGCTGGCAGTTTATCCTGGAGTGACAGCACAGCGAATGCTTGAAATTTGGTGGGAATTGATCCCATGCCCTTTCCATGGCCGGTGCCATACTCTACCCACTGAACCTCACAGAATCAATAAGGTAGCGAGAGGGGGAGAGTCAAGGTTGAGCAAGGCTGTGTGTGTGACAGAAAGAGAGCGAGAGGGAGAGCAGAAGGACACAAAGAGGGTATGTTACTGAGGGAAAAAAGCATTGGGGTGAAAACTGTCAAAAACCCTAAAAAAAACTAGAGGTAAGTATCCAGCTGGAGAGTCAAAGACACAGCAATAGAACTCACGACTGAGTGAATGAACCGTGGCTGTTCATTTTACACATCTCAGTCCACCACTCTACCCGTTCTATTATTATCGCTCTCATTTTAATACGGATTGTCCTTAAGCTGTGATCCATATTTGATTTTTTTGACTTATTCAGTTCAATCCTGTCAACAGAATGTCTGCATGGTGCATCCTGCAAACCACTGAATCAGCAGGCTTTGCAATTTAAGAGTGCATTATACCATAGCTTATACTGTGTTTACTTACATTGCAGTCCACCAACGAGTGTGTTTGTGTGTATAAATAGAATTGTCTGCCATGTTTTCTGTCATAAAGGTAATGAAGAAAGCATTTAAAGCCCCTCACAGACTTTTTGTCAGAGTCGCTCCTGGATTATTTTACCGTTTTGTGACAAGAGGATTGGTTGCAGTATCCCTTTTCTGTCTCAGTTTCTATTTAGCATGCCACAATGTGCATAGTAATGGCTTTGAAGATGCTAGACAGAAAGAAGCTAGCGCATGCACTGTGTGCTAAAGGGTTTGGACACGCTGAGGTGAAATTGCTACCAAAATTCTCATTACAGTAAAGTAACTTGATCAAAGAGCTTATTTGTACTCCTTTATTTTCAATTCTACTGTAGTTCTGAAGTGCTGAGTTTCCTGTTAATATGATTCTTTCTCCAATTAATTCTGACATCTCAAATTACAAATCAGGGTGTCCGTTACAGACTCTATGTATATGTGCATGTACATGATTACCAGTAAAACTCAAACTAAGTCTCTGCTATAAGGTAATAGATATGGTATGGAGTGTATCCGATGCTTTTATGTGACATTTGACTCTGAAGGTGGGAGTCAAGGGACTCATATCGGTAGGAGGCATGTTGGAGGAGCAACTTGCCTAAGTACCGAGGCCATCTTAGGGCTTCCTAATGTCACCGTGTGATTTATGTGGACAAAATGTCCACCGGGAAGTAGTGGAGAGAAGAAGAGGTAGAGCAGTTGGCGGGGGGCAGGGGCTGAAATATTAATGTATGGGCAGGGAAACATGTGGAATCTGTGTTGCCGGAAATGTGAATAATTGATGAAGCTTCCCTTTTATAAAGTGCTTAAGATGTCCCATGCTTGGTAGTCTAATGCCAGTAACATGGTATAGGATTTTGCTTTACCGCAATTCCCCTTCCACTGTCTGACTTCCAGAGGTGCAGGCACCGATGGTGAGAAGACACCTTTCATAACAAAATAAACACAGGATCTCGACATTGTCAGCTTCGCAGTCGGCTTCATTCATTTTTTTTTTTTCGCATCTCTCCTTATATGCAGCAACCCCCCCTACCGACTTAATGGTTACTAATGTTTCCACAGAGAAATAAAGGTGTTCTTAGCCCAAGGAAAGACATAATCCTAATTGAAAGTAAACAGTGGGATCATTATTGTCTCTGAACATGCCTCCCCCGCTTTATATCTTTTCAAATTGGAAGAAATGGAGGGTAGAGGACAATTTTAAAGATTGAGTTCAGTGGTGGTGATGTGCATGTGTGCGTATGTTGGGGGTACATGGTGAGTAACTCATTTTTTATCCCCTTCTGTCATGCCTACTTACACACAAGCATGCCATGATGCTCTTACAATTTTTTTGCAAATGGGTACCCGATGTCGGACTGCCACTAATATCACCCCATTCCTTCGTTCATTCATTCATTCACATGCAGAGAATACGCCGACTTGACAATAGCTCAGGGGGCGATGGGATATATCATGACAGTATTGCATGTGGCTGTGGCACTGCAGAGAGGATTACAGTCCATCATATCTGATCTGAGACTGTTAGATCCCAATATTGAATTACGGACCCTCAGGGGTCTCTGGTTCCGTTATCAATTTGCAAACGGATAAAGCTTGGGGGGAGCAAAGTCTGAGGGGGGGGATTGTGGCTTTGTAGCAGGTTTTGGTGGGTTGTTACAGATCTAATAACAGCCAATTTTTGTCCAAGGGACTACAAGTGGCAACTCGACTGCAATGCCATGTCCTATTTAGGTATTGTGGAGCTTGAGTTCCTCCCTATTCAGTTGGATATGAGGTTCCATTTTGGAGGGATTACAGCTGTAGTGGCTGCATAAAGCCTTCATTAACCATTTATAACTTATGTATGGCCCACAAATCCTTTAAGGCAACGTGCCACAGTGCATCTTGGGTTACAAAAGGAATGCAGTGTTAAGTAAAGTGCCAATGCAAAGACTGATATATGATATGATATATAATGTGGTATGATATCATATGACTTGATATGATATGATTGGACAGGATATGATAGGATAGGATATATTTTGAAGTTATTTAAAATTCCATCTGTCAGATTTATGACTGACCAGTGCATATTCAAATATATATTCGAATAATGATTTTTACAAAAAATGACCTCAGACTCCACGTTTCATATTATTAAAGCAATTTGAAATAAAGTAATCTTAAGGTAGTTTTAAATTTGCATATATCTCATCGGCATGAAAATGAGACCGCAACCCTTAAATGTAATTTTGTCAGCGCCGCATTAATTCCTCTGAATTTATGTATAGCTAGACTTAGCCTGTTTGTGGAAGCAGGGTGAGAGGTTTAAGTCACGACTTCAAACCGAGGTACGCGCCGCATGTGGAATGTGTTTTCTCACTAGCTCTGCTTAGCATGTAGCATCTGGGTACATGACGAGCCTGCAGGGAAGTGTGGATTGCGGAGGTTGCAGCAGTCGGATTGATTCACTGCAATGTGTGGCCTGCTGCCACCCCCAGTGACGGGAAATGTGCCATGGAGCCCTGGTTGAGATGGAGAGGCTCTGTTGTGGTGAGTGGAGGTGGGGGTGGAGATGGAGGTCACCTCTCTCGCTTTCTCTCCTCCCTCCCACTGTCATCCGTGTCTCTATACTTAGTTTCTCCATTTTTTTCCCCCGCAACCCCTTGTCCTTTTTTTAAACACACCGCCCCGCCTTTATTTCTCAACCTCCCTTTCCCTCCTTTTCCTCCATTTCTTTTACTTTGCAGGGTTTCTTCACACAATAGAAACTAGCCAGTGAGTTCTCTTATCTTATGAGTATACTGAAAAAAAGAAGGTATTTAAGGACATCCTTCCCCATGCACCACCCCCACGTCTGTGAAAGAATTCCCACGGAAAATATCACTATCGCAAAGACGAGTACATTTTTCACAATTGCCATTGTCTGGAACTCTCACATCCAATATTCTTCCAATGCGTCATTGAACTTAAAAGGGTGCAAATTACTATACCCCACTTCCATGCAGGTGCAACATTTTTTATCATTGCTTTCCATGACACCTCAGCGCCTTTCATAATCATTTCGGTTCATGTGTCCCCTCACCTTATTATACATGTCAAATGGGAAGATCACACATGGGTAGTGATCCAGTTATGTTTTTTTAGAGCATTCCATGATGATATTAATTCAAAATTCGTCATGGACTATAGATTTGACCCGGGTTCGCAGATTAAGCAACAGTTTATTGGGTTGTCTGGGCTGGAGGGTTATCTGCCTTTATCTGTGCCGTGTTATGTCAGATTAATCAGCATACAGTGAAAGATACCACAGTGACCTTTCGTTATAGCAGATGTGGCGATTTTCAAATATTCTATCAATAGCTTCAGATATGCTGATGGCAACATTGATGAAGTCAGACAGAGAGAGAGAGAGGTAGAGTAGAAAGGAGGACGGAAACAGGGACTGAGCAAGGTCCTCTCATGTTATGTTTCCTGGGGGCGTGCACAGCCTGTCTCATGTGGTAATCCATGCATGGTAAAACCTTATCCATGGGGATAATGTCAACTCACTCCCGAAGATAACAAGACAAAAGCCCCTGCCTCGCGCTCACTCCAGAGTGTGTTTCATATTCCTCTAATCTGCTATCTAACATGGCTCTCCTCTGTAGATTTGTTGCCTGAGCTTGCTGATTAACACGCACGCACACACACACATGCACACGAACACACACTTTGGACAGTGTCGCTCTCCGCAGGCGCTATTTGTGCGAGGAAAAATGGTACAAAAACAATTTTAATTTCATTTCAAGAAGACCAGGTGAGCAGTTTTTTGGAGGGGGTTCGTTTGAGTCAACGCAATTTGCCAAAAATATATTGCTTCATAATGCCGTTTACAGTGCATAACGTGCACAGGAGAGTGCCAGTTTCTCACAAAAACTCTGGAAAGTGTAGCCGGTACCTCTGTCGGTACGCTACATCAGCACTGGAGGCATCGGAGAGTAAACTAATTTACCCGCCTTTATGGCAGCCCGTGTTCAATGTCATTATCAGCCTATTACTGGCCGGGACTGAAGTGTGCCAGATGTTTTTACTATTTGACACCGAGACTTTGATTACTCATGGCAAGTTGATTGAGCAGATTTAAGTGGAAGCTCACACGGCCTGCTGTGGTCGTTAGTAAATTGCTGGAAGTCAATACTCCAGTCTTTATTTAAAGGTATATTTGAACACCATTTTGGCATAAAGCGCGATAAAAAGAACAAGATCAAGTAGGGATATCTGGCAGCGTGGGTCAGGCCGCAGCTTGAACACTGAACCTTCACCAAACGTTGCGGACATGCATTGCATTCACACTCAACCTGTCAGACAACATTGAATTATATATCGGAAGATGCACCGAACATGCTGGCAGAGACATCTCTCTCTTTCTCTTTTTCCGTCTGATGTGCTGCATTGAATCATTGATAGGACATCCTCAGCAACAGTGCTCCTCTCCATAAAACACCTGTCACAAGCAGGCTGAATGGAACACAATCAGAGCAAGACGTGGAGGCACTTTTGATCTATTGAATTGTTAGGATGCGCCAAAATGTTGCATTGTGGTCCTGTTGGATACAAATAGCAGTAAGGTGAAGCGGTGTACTGCGGTACCTGTTACGGCGCTTTGAAACTGGAGGTTTTTGGCAAAGTACCCAGCACTAACATTCGGCTGTTGCTAACGGATTACTACATATGGATTGTCATATAGTCTATTAGAGGACCTTGTGTCCGATTCCCAGCGCACTACAAAATAGCCACTAATGAAAACTAGCAGCATACATTTTCATCAATGTCATCACAGTCTGTGATGAAAAAGCGCCAGGAACTAAATGACATTTTCCCTAATTGGCATTTTATACTATAGTATGTCTTCTCCTGTGATGTGCCAATAATTACCAAGGAGATGGAAACACCAAACTGCACTGTGTATTTTTCCATCACAGCTATTAATGGAGTGAAATCACAGTGGAACGCAGACACTGCCGTTCTAGGCGCTAATATGCGCTCCTCTCTCTGCCATCAAGTATACCCTTTGATCCCTGCTGGAGTCTGGGGTGCCTCAGGGATGTGATAGAATAATTTATTGCAGTTGTGGGAAAGCAGTTGGTGGGGTCGCCTCAGTCAGTGTTTTGCCCTTCCTCCTTCATAGTAACATTAGCTTTAAAGCTTTGGCTTAGTAGCCATAGATATGTTGCATGTTGCTAGCCTTGACTCATTGGGTTTACTGAGAGCTGCATCCCCTAACTCTCTTTCTTCTGTGTGTGTGTGTGTGTGTGTGTGTGTGTGTGTGTGTGTGTTGGGGGGGTGGA
>OMLF01007417.1:10505-20951 GCA_900302615.1 Holocentrus rufus | reverse complement strand
GCATTGGGTGGCTTTATTCTGTGCACACTGCTGTTTTTCTGTCCTATTTCCAGAGGGAATAGTATTCTCACCTTTTCTCGTTCCTGGGGGATTTGCTGACATATTCAGTGAACTATACCCTCACTGTGACCCCCCCTCTTTGCACAGAAGTTGCATGCTTCATTTGTGTTATTGCTTCTTGTTCAGCTCTAACCCTCTTTGTTGGCTGGCTTCTGTAGATTTATAGAATTATTGATCTCGGCCGTATTGGCCTTAGGGAGAAAAGCGGGGGAAAAAAGTCCATGCCTCATATTTCAACTAGTTCGGTATCGATTTACACGGATATTTCAATACGTTATTGGAAGCTTTGCGTAAAATCCTTTAAACTACGTCAGCCAGCAGGCACTTCTGTAGTTTCAGCGCATGCAAGCGAGTATCTTCGACAATGTGGCAAACCCTCTGAGCAAGTTCATGCAAGACAAATTCACTCAGAATCTCTCCTTATCAACCTACAGCAGGTGAGGAGCGAAAATAAGATTCAATGCAAGCACATAACCCCTGTGAACATGCTGCACGCATTAATAGTTCATCTGCGCTGATGCTGAGCAGCCCCTTTCGCATGTTTGGGGGATGAACTACCCAAGTCATACCTGGCAACTGATAAAGCAGTGCCAAGACCCTTTCAGTTCCCCTGAGAGTGTGATGAGAAATGATATATGTTTTTCTCCGCCTCCGAAGCTTAATGCAGTTTCTTACACAGCCTGGAAGACAAAGCTTTTGTTCCATCGTGGTCTGTCATTTTTGTTCAAAGGTTCAATCCGTTTAATTTTCTTCCTTCTACAAGTTACTGATCTGTAAAACTCTTTGAAATGCCATGTCAACAGAACACTGGTCCGCTAAAGTACTGTTTGGATTTTTTTCCCTTTTTGTCAAATAGTTGCTATAGAAACATGGATTAATTGATTTTTTTGCCCCCACCTCACAGAAAAGTGCCTGATTGAATACTTTGAAGAGCATTGATTAATGTCAATCTTCATCCTGTGAGATTACAACAACAACAGGGATGCTGTATAAATGTATTATCTTTGCACAGGAAAAACACATAAAAGTAGGCAAATAGTTTTTTGTTTTTTGCTTTTTTTTTTTTGAAAGCCTGCACCAGGTCTGTCTTCTGTAAATCACCATCAAGGCGTGTTTCCTTTTTCTGCTGAATTATAAAAGACAGATTTCATATATTATAAATGCCTGAAAGTCAGCTGCAGTCAAGGATGTGGTGAGAGCTTAGAGTGCACCTTGCCGCTGATTTATTCTGATGCCTCACTCTGACTCCCATTCATGCCCCTGTCATCCTCCAAAATTCATTTGTAGCTCCCCGAAAAACAAAAAGCAAGGGCCGGCGCATAATGGAAGGCAGGAAGCTCACGACGCAGAATGTCTCTGCGTTTGTATTTTCGTACATGCACGCCGTGTTAATTGCTGCGAAATTTCGAAACACGGAGCTTCGCTTCAAGGTGTAATGAAAAGCATGGTATTGCTACACCGCGCCTGCCTCTTTTGCCCATTTATCACACACTGTGATATGAAAATGGTTCACAACCCCCAGCCGCTCAGCGTGCGCGGGGGGGTCGGTGATACCTGCCGCTCTCACTGTAGGTTCAGCTTGATGGCCTATATGTGATTTTCCGATCAACCTGTGAAGAAAGACACTCACA
Source organism: Holocentrus rufus (assembly GCA_900302615.1). Lineage (NCBI taxonomy): Eukaryota > Metazoa > Chordata > Actinopteri > Holocentriformes > Holocentridae > Holocentrus > Holocentrus rufus. Next base: position 19,260 of record OMLF01007417.1, on the reverse strand, counting down.
TGTCTTCTTCATATAAAACGGCAGTGCTGTTATCCACTTATTATTCCTGCGAGAGGGAATACGGGTTTTATTTGACATTCTCTCCCACCGGTTTCCTTTCCATCACCATACGTGCAAGCTGTTTTCTACCAGCTGATGTACAAATGTACCTGTATATGATCCTCTGCCTCTCTGTCACAATCAATATTGTTTGGAAAATGGGATGGGGTAATTTACATGCGCTATTTCATTGCGGATTGGAAACCTCTTTAGATGGGGGAATTTCTGTTGCGGGAGCAGCCCTTATGGGAGATGACAGTAGTTTATTCAAATTGACTTTGGTGATATGAATGCTGAAAAATACCTGTCAAAAATCATTCTTTGTCTCCTGCTGTGAATAAGCCACCTAGCAAACAGCGGAGGAGCAGTCACAACAGATGAGCTCTGTTAATGTCCCCATTATTCCAACACTGGGGGGATATTAGCAGATTAATTGCACTTGATTATAGATGTGCTCTCTGAATTTTGATTACACTGGAGATGAGCAGTCGCAATTAGGCTCGCCTCCGATCATTATAGATGGTCAGTGAACTCAAAACTTGGGAGATCACACTGAGTTCACTTCTGTTCACTTCTGCAAAGCGTCGGTTCGAGGCGGTTCATCTTCCCCAACTTGGACTGCCTGGCAAATAATTTGCATACCCCTGTCATGAAGTTACTCAGACAGCAAAAGCAGAGGCAGAGGAATGGCATGTGATTATTGCACCAAGGTTCCTTTTGTATTTAAGGGCTTTTCCTGTTCTTTGTTGTGACGAACAAGAGATTTGCTGCGCTGAAAAGATTATTGCACATATTTAAAACTCAATCCAGCCTGGTGGCCCTGGTCGTTGCTATGTTTTATTTATTTATTTGTTCATTCATTTATTTATTTATTCTTGTAGGTGTGTGACGGCAGATAAATTGTTTGATCAATTTGCATGCCGCTCTAGGTGTGAGAAACTGACCTCGAAAAACACTCAAAATTTTATATCAACTTCTGGGAGCCATTTCTTTAACAAAGCCTCTATCTGTGTTGAGTTCAGCAAATATGTACAAATAAATATGACTTCTGACTGTGAATACGACCGTGATTTCTGAGAACCGCATAGAAATATAAGGAGCAACTCTCAGTGATCGGCTGCAGGTTATTGTAGAAGGGCGGCTGCAGAGCATGTGAACACAGGACAGAGCAGCTTGCACGTATCTGTTCAGTGATATACACAAGGCTTTGCCTCTATTGAAGTTTGTCCTTGAGAGACTCCTCATTTGTCCCCGGGAAAATAAGTGGCATTCATGGTAAAATTGTGTCTCAGAGCTTTGTGTTGATAAAAGCATCCGTCTTGGTTCACTGACTTAAAAACAAAGAAGCCAAAATTGAAATGACTTCTGTTCACTCATGTTAGGAACAAAATGATCTGAGAGATTACACTGGGCGTTGAAGGGCCATTTTAGCACTGCAGATCGCACTGCATAAGATGTTACAGTGATTTACCTTCAAATACATGATTTGAACCTTAGCCCGACCTAGACCAGCAGATCTGGTTTCATCACTGAGAAGTTTGTGTTCTCTTGAACCTGCATGGCTACGGATCAGCCGTGTGAATCTCAGCTTGAAGGGTTTGCAGGATGAGGGATCGGCGGCTTTGTTCAGGTAAATATTCAAAATCCCTGGCCCACGTGGCACGTGGCTTTTCGGCGCGCCGTTGTATGCATTATTCAAGCTCACATCACTTTCCGTGTGTGAAAAACTATGGAGTATAAACACCAGACGAGAATACACGCTTACACGTCCCACCTTGGACCATTAAAGCTGGGAGGGATCCTCCACAGGAGGTCAGCCTTCTGTCTTTGTGCTCCGTCGGGGTGTGTGAGCATTATTCATGACGGCTGCAGTTTGTGGGAGGAGGATTGAAGCTGGCTGGGGAAGGCGTGTCAGTGTGCCTTGGAGAAGAGGAGAAAGTAATTTGGTAACCATTAGGCTGCTCTGTTTTCTGCTCGCCCATGACAGTGTTATTGTTACACAATTTTCTGTCAGTATGTTATGTGTTTTCCCACCAAATGTGCTCGGTAGCTCTTTAATTCCCTCAGTACTACACCACTCTGAAGAGCCCCAGCACATATGAACAGATAATGCACTGACACCGGCGGATCTAACCTGGAAGCAATATCCGAAGTGCCACAGAGTCTGTCAGAACGGTAACACGCTCTCTATCCTGTGTTTGATTGACCCTGCTAAGTGAGCGGGCTACTATCCTCTCGTTTACAGTGGCAGTAGGTAACAAGGCATTATACAAGATAGATATCAATCAAATTATGCTCAAGAGCCCAGTGTGGGGTTGTGTAACCAACCTTGGTTGTCCATATAATCTGTCACAAATGATGACAGAGGAGGGTAATAAGAGAGCATATTCCCACCATCATTGTCACAATGAATCCCTCAGGGCAGAAAGAGACCAGGCAACGCGTGCAATATGGAGAGGAGTTCACAGCACAAAGGAAGCAAAAGCAGCAACCCCACTGGTGTAATAATCGGCAATAAATGTTAACACTGTGTTTCTGTTTATCCAGAGATAGTGAGGTGACTGAACCCATGCACCTTTCTTTTATTTCTCCCATTTTCTGCTCTTAAAATTTGCATTTACCGTCTTGCCACAAAAAAAAAAAAAAATCCGAATTGACACGTACAAAAATATGCTTTTTACCCTATAACTTGAAGAAATTCTTTTTGTCAGAGTCGCATTTTTCTATTTCCATACTTTACTCCTGCTCGAAGGTGTTGCTGTTGCTTTCTGTGTTATTCTGGGTGTCCTATCTGCAAACCCTGAATGGCTGCAGAAACAGAGTAGACACAGGCCCTTGAATGCCTACTATGTGCTATTACGACATTTTTACTGTGTCGCCATAGCTAACCATTTAGCCCCAACAATGGAGGACCGGAGCCTTCAGACACCCTTTCATTGTGTATATAACAAAAAAACCTACCAGCTGATAGCACTCTGGCGTGATATCAGAAAACGACTCGATAAATCACATTGCTAGTGCATGGTGCTGTGTGTGTGTGTGTGTGTGTGTGTGTGGATGGTGGGGAGGTGGGGGAGGGGGGTGCAATACAATGAAGGTATCGAATTCACTCTGGATGAAGACTGCACTGCCGGCACTTTCTACATGAATCTATGCCTGTCCAGGGATCATTTGCCATGGTTAATTTAGTCTGTGTGCTCAGAGTGGCAATTTCAACCAAGTAATCACAGCACCCCCAAGAGGGAGACGGGTGTTGCACACCATCAGAACAAAGCCTCCCCGCTCTCCCTCTCATCTTGCCTCTCTCATGTCCCTCCACCTTCCCTCCTCCGCGGCTCACACACGAGCGGAGATAAGGGAGGGTTGCCCCGCTCCCCTGCGATGCCACGGCGATGCACCGCATGCCGAGGGGGGGTTGAAAGGAGAGCAGTGACAATTCAAAGAGGCGCTCACTGTTGTTTACTGTTTTCCTCGTGCGCGCGTTTTGGGACTTTTGGGGGGATCGGGGAGTTCCAGTCTGAAGGCTGAGCTGACAGTGACACATGGAGGCTTCTCGGGATGCAGGGGAGACAAGTTGCTCAGTCCCCGTAGAGACAAGCTCAGGCCGAAACTAATACCAGTTACTATAGCTTTGCGCCCTAGTTTGCTGTGTGCTTTGTCCCGTATATCCTTCTATTAACTGAGTCTGACATATCCATAAGGATGATGGAAGGGCTCGGCTTTTACAAAGCCATTTTGTGTACAGAATTTTAATGCCCGGGAAGAGAACAAGAACAGTGTGTTTCATCAAATGTGCATGGATGTGAACGCGTGCGCCTTGTTTCAGAGCCGACCATCATCACCACCCCGCCCTCCACGCTGGACATCACCGTGGGAGAGAGCGTCGTCCTGCCGTGTCAGGTGACTCACGACCCGTCCCTGGAGCTCAAGTTCACCTGGTTCTTCAACGAGCAGCTCATCCACTTCGGCAGCCACGGCGGGTACTTTGAGAAAGTGGGCGGGGTAAGTGATCGTCGCGGTTCCTGAAAACCTGCGAGGCCATCCGGCGTCTTGTTTAGAAGCGAGACGTCATGTCATGAGAGATGCCGCTGCATTGCTATGGTTTTTACACCATGCTTGTCAGAGGCTGTGGAATACATAATGAATAATTAAGAACTGTACTGTGGTGTCTTGAGGAGCGCGTACTGTATATTTTATTGTGCCACACTGCTCCCATAAAATTCCCCTATCAAAGGGACATTGATTTTCCTCCCTCTTCAGAGATGCCATTGAATAAAAGGTCAAGAGGTGATGCTGAAGATTCATTGGTACATCAATATTATGCTTCTTTTCTTTTAGTGGGGTCATAATAAATTCAGCCGCAGTGCAGAGGGAATGTTTGTATCAAGTGTATTATTTATGGCCAGAAAATTGCTGCCTGTGGTTTATTTTAAAATGAAATTTACATATACACCCTGAAACCAGTCTCAGCCAGAGTATACTTTAAAAGGCTCAAAGCTTACATCTCAGCATGTGATACTCTGGCTTAGAATTTTTTTTTTTCCCAATGAAATTACAAACTCCTTTAATAAAAACTGCAGGCCTAAAAGAAAAAAACTGTTTGTTTAATCAAAATTTAGTAGAGATAAAGCATTCCTTTCCCAATTTTTATTATTTTGGTGCTTTTTACTGTCATTTACTCTCTTGTCTTCGTAATAAATTGCTACACATCTCGAGTTACATTCATTTACTACCAGCCACTCCATAGAAATCCATTGCCATTGTGCCTTTTTTTTTTTTTTTTTTTTTTTTTTTTTTTGCCATGTTCAATTTATTACAGAACCTGCTTCTACTCTCGTCTGATTAAATGATAATGTAGCAGCGGGAATTGCAATTAGAGATGGAATAAAAGGGTCCCCCGAAGAACTAGCTATAGAATTAGCCATTAGGCTACTCTTCATAGCTGAAATAGTGAAACTGCTCTACCACAGCCAAAATCAAGGTACTTTTCTGAATACATTTATGTAATTATAGTGATTAGTTGTAAGTATGCTGGCTGGCTGCCTAGTATACTCTGTATTTTTTTTTCAGAATAGAAAGAATAGCGATGTGAGAAGTGATGGATTTATTGTTCAAGATACACCTACATGAGAATGGGATTTTTCTATTTGGCTGTTTTTGTTCCCTAGTGGTAGACAAGTCAGTATTGTTCTTGAATTACAATAGCTTGACGCTTACCATGTTGCTCATACAACTGTGTGCGTGTGTGTATGTGTGTGTGTGTGCATGTGTGTGGTGTGGTGTGTGCGGTTGTGCATGTGCTGAATGACAGCAGCATTCAGCTGGAGACATTATGATTCGAAATATCCAGCTGAGGCATGCGGGGAAGTACACATGTGCTGTGCAAACTAAGGTGGACAGCGTCTCCATCGCTGCTGACTTGGTCGTCAGAGGTAAGCCATGACAGTTCATACATGCATGTTGCACCTCTGCTTTGACTACTAATGGACAAGCTGCATGATTCAAATGAGCATTCCCGTTTTAAAAAATGTGATTTAAAAGCCATCAGGTGGTGTAGTCATTGGAATTTTTTTTTTATTATTATAACGGAGACAGTATTTCAGCTACTTATATTTAAGATTTAAGAATAGTTGAAGAATTTATCTGTCATCTGCTGCTGGATTTGTTGGGGATCTATGTTTAGTTGTGCCTTGCTTATGAAGATATGAAGGGATCAAATGAAAGGACGGGCAGATAGAGATGTTGCTTTTTTTAAGATAAAAAAAAAAAACTGTCTAATTAGACTGAATGTCTCCCTGAGGTTTCACACTGAAATGACTTCACTTCAGTGGCTGCAGTTACTAAAAACACAACTCCCTCTCTGCCATCTTTCCTTTCCTGATTTACATTTCCCTCCCCTCCCCCTATCCCTTCTTTCTGCCTGTCTTTCTATCTTTTTTTTCCCCCCTTCTTCCTGCCTGCCCATGCCATCTATCAGGTCCCCCGGGGCCTCCCACCAGCATCCATGTAGAAGAAATCACTGATACCACAGCTTCTCTGTCCTGGAGGCCTGGTCCTGATAATCACAGTCCAATTACGGCATACACCATCCAGGCCAGGACACCGTTTTCCCTGGGGTGGCAGGCTGTCACCACAGGTAAGCTCTCTCCAACCAGCCGTGGCCTCCTCCAATCACATGGAGGAGGCCGCTCTTCATTTTCCCCCGCGCTGTGAGAATATTGGAGATGTAATTTTTACCCCAGCGCCAAATGGCACGCAATTGTACCGTGACCATTGACCGCCGTTTTATTGGACTCTGGGGAAAGATCCTGAAACATGGACCTCGTCCTGATGATGAACCTTGTTGCCAAGGCTGCAATTTGATAGTGTAGTTAAGTGATAGTACCGATGGATAGTGAGTGTAATTTTTCCCTGCATCCTCTTTAATGGGGCAGTGATCGTTCACGCATGGTCGGTATAATGTGCATTATCCAATACTGTATACTTTGTTCTATTGATATTTCTGTGAATTAGGGAATCTGTTTTCTAAGATAGTTTTACTGGCATCATCGATTTACCACGTCAGGATCACATCCTTGATACACACATTCACCACATGACCTCAGAGGGGCAGAAAGCTCTTCACTCAAAAGAACAGATCGACTTTTGGGCAAATGCTATTCACCATAACGTGAATAGAAGAATGGTAGCAGTTTGCGCCGCTAATATTTTGTGCTTTATGGAGCTTTTGAGATGATGACAAGCGACCATCCAGTAAAGAGACAGTGTGTGTGTGAGTGTGTTAGGATGCTTTGCAGAGAGTTTAAGAAATGCTGTTGCACGTTGCTAAATTGATCGGAAAGCTCCCTTGCGAAATTTGTCGGAATATTCCTTTAAGGCATGATTGTCTTGTCTTTGGAGTTTGTGTGTGTGCATCGTGTGCTGATCTTGTGTCCTTGTGAGGGATTACACCTGCCCTGCACCTGTGGTGGAGTCTCACCAGGGCTGTCAACCTGGAGGACAGTCTACTGTTGATACTCAGTTGACGCAAACACACACACACACACACACACACAAAGTGGGTTGATACTGAAAGGGGCATGGTGTGTTTTATGCCAGTTCCTGAGGTGGTGGGGGGCCGCCAGCTGACAGCTACAGTAATAGACCTGAGCCCTTGGGTGGAGTACGAGTTTCGAGTGCTGGCAAGCAACGCCATCGGGACGGGCGAGCCCAGCAAGCCATCCAAACAAGCAAGGACAAAGGAGACCTGTATGTACCGCACGGACAGAAAAAAACTTTATGCTTGTGTCCCTTTCAAAAAAAAAAAGTCTTTGCTCAAAATTACAATAATTGTGTTCATTTGGCTTTTAAGCTGCACCAGCCAGAATTTCTAATTCAGACCTCATATTCGATCACATCCATTATAGAGTACACATTTTGCAGGCTCTTAATAAGTACCAGCAACTGGACTAATGTAAAATGGCCAATTGTGGAGCCATTTGCAGCCAGTCAGCAAGGTAGAGAAGAATAATTTGGCTTTGCTTTGTGTTAACACTTCATTTTGTAATTTCTGGCTTTTCCAGTTTGAAGTCTGTATTTTGTCCCTTTAGAGTTGCTTTGTAAAGATCACATGTAACACTGTTTTCTTTTCTAAAAAGCAGTTAAATAGTCTTTTATTCTGAGTAGATTTTTAAAATAGCTATTTAAGTAAACATATTTAAGAACCATGCTTAAGTACTGCATACTTGAAAACAATATTAGCAAAGCAACAGCACTTCTACTTGAGTAGTACATTTTAGTACTTGTTCTATCATAGATAATGTGATGAAATTTTTTGAACAGTAACTTCTTGCTGCTGTTTGGAGGCACCAAAATGTGAGGTTACCTCGTACAGCTTAAAGGTGTAATATACCCAAAAATGAAAAGTTTGTCATTCCAAGCACCAGTGAAGTTTATGGCCACATAACACAGCGAGTTAGCTAGCTCACTTGCATGCCAGCCTTCTCAGGAGTAAATGAAGTAAACAGGAACATATTTTTCAGAGCTCCAAAAGGGGCAAATATTTACCATCAAATTACTACAAACAGCATGCGCAGCATAATCCAATTGTTCTGAAGCCCAACAGCAGCACTGCGGATCCAAAAGACAGACATTTACATCACCACACGTCTTCACTAAAACATTGTTTTTCTACTTGACGTGAACACGTAAAGCTTCCACATTTCCATATGTACATACACTCCTGTCTCCGTCAAACAAACAGAAAGAAATCCGCTCACAGTCACTTCTAATGATAACTGCTTACTTACCTGACTTTCAAACAAAGGGAAAATAAATGCCCGATGTCTCCCTAGGACAACAGGAACGATCTTCTTTCCCAATTTTATTTCAACCTGAATATTGAGTCTAGGGTGTGTTTACATTGTGACAGGTGCACATGAGTGTGAATGCTTTCCAAAACAAAGGCTAAAAGCTGATGTAAAAAACTCTTTTGGACTCACAAAGCAATTGTTTAGCTTGAGAACACTTGGCTCTTGCTGCTCGAGTTGTTTCACCCAGAGTTTCACCCTCTAACAAACCAGTTCCTTCACTAGTGTTTCAGCTGACATGAGGATGAATCAGTAATGGCCAAAGTTTTAAGTTTTGGGTGAATCACTCCTTTAAGTCTTATGACATCTTGGTGTAAAAAAAAAAAATACTCAGATATCTTTTGAGCCTTTTGAATGAGGTGCTAATG
>OMLF01007391.1:1466-12233 GCA_900302615.1 Holocentrus rufus | reverse complement strand
AGCAAACTGCTAACGGAAATCTAACTAATATCCCTTCTGACCGAACTCTGCAGCACGTGGAAAGCATCAACATGCTGCATGACAGTGTCAACAAGCCACATTCAGAACATACTGAAGCCCAAACGACATGCGTCTACCTTCACGTTGCGGCATTTGTCACTCATGTCACATGGCATTATGGGTCGCCTGATTTCACTACCAATTTTTTACACGCCCAGTGAGAATTGTTCTGTTTTTCAAATTGAAACAGCCAACACAGAAAACTGTACAACCTGTACATTTTCACGACGCTGATGCTGGAGAAAAGCATTGCCAATTAGACCATATTATAATGAGTGTAATAAAACAGCCAAAGGTTCACCAGGTAGCACACATTTTTCAGGCATGTCCCTTCTAGACGCTCAGAAAAGGGGCGGGCCATATAGGTAAGAGCCTGTGAGGACGTCCAATTGGACACTGGCCCAATTGCTTACTCCAAATGTGTGGGCTAAGCAGGCAAGCACACCTGTTGTGGTAACTGCTACATATCTGTGAAATGGGCTTTCTGCTGGCTGAAAGCACAGGCCACGTTCAGGACTGAACTCTAGCTCCTTACACTCTGGATTCTTGTTCAGGACTGTGGACAGACGTGTTCAGACCAGCTGGTGTGGAAAACTAGGCAAAAAAAAAAAAAAAAAAAAAGAAAAGATCTGAGTGGATGGGATTCTTATTTAAGGGTAAGACAGATGATGCAACATTCTGAATTTCTTATTTGTGGGAAACAATTCTGCATTTCTCCTTCAGCTACCCTACAAATGATTTATCTTTGTTTGCATTCTTTGATTAAATTCAATAGTCAGACACAGGCAAAAATTCTAGTTTCCAGCTAGTGGTACTCGCTGGTTTCAATGAAAAACACTAACTAGTTTGTGTTTGTAAACTTTTGAAAGTGATTTGAATTTGACTTTAATTCAAGAGTCATTGCAGAAACTTTTTCTCTGCAATGTGACAAGTGCCTGGTGAAGAATATATACAAACTACAGGAAAACTATCATCAAACTCATTTCTATTCAATCCCTGGTTTCCTCCAGTGTGTTATGTGTATGGTCTAGATGGTCTAGGGCTTGTTTCAGGACAGGGTTATTAAAATCATGTCTCCGCCCAACTCCCTCCTCCTGATGTGCAAATTGCAAGATTCTCTTAAGTAGAAACTCCAAGTAGAAACACTGGACATTTAACATTGTCTATATATCATATGAGTATATCATTTTCCTGTACACATTTTACACACACTCATACACAAACACACACACATACCCACAAACACATCACAGAGCACTTTCTGTACAAATGTATTGTTAGCAATGTGGTTTAATCCAATGCCGGTCCACTAGTTCCTTGCAAGAGGGACAATATGCACCAAAAAGTAAGCATTTGCATATATGTGAATGCTTATCAACAAATACAGTACATATCAAAAGTGATTGAGTTTGATGATTGGCTTGTCTCTAAGTATGACTGGGTGTGCACTGTTTTGTGTTTGTGCAAGCAGGTGTGTGTGTATGGAAATACACAGACCAGCACTCATGCACACTCTAGCATTCACACATACATTACAAATATATGACACCCTTCAAAAATTCTGTGGCCTGAGCTTCTAATCATTGCTCTCAGTCTAGTAAAGAACATCATTGGGATTTTTCAACGCCATTGCCTTCCTCCTCCCTATGCCAGTTCCTAAACTTCCAAAACTCTGCACACTCCAATACTTTCCCTAACTTTTGTGTTCGTCATTTGTACGACTGAAAATGACAGCTGTGGCCACAGTCGTTTGACTGCACCGCATGCTCTGAAAACCGTCACATTTCCAGTTCCTTTTTTTCCTCTCAATAATTCTCTGTCCCTCTAAGTAACTGGAACTTTCTCTAATACCTGTCACATTCGTCCCTTTCCTTGTGACCCCATGGCACAACCACTCCGTTACCTAATGACCCTTCAGCTTTCCAAAGTGCTGCTGCTACTTTCTATCCTTGTCTAGAAAAAAAAAATCCAAAAATAAAACATACAGTACTGCATAAATGTAGAGACAACAAAAATTTGATAAATAACCATGGTGTTGGCTGTATGGTGAGTGTGACAGGTATGTTAAGTGCTTTGAAACATCCTGACCCTCTCAGAACTGACATGCATATTCTCTCGGTTCCTCTCAAACAGCCTCTCCATAAAAAATATAAAGTAATAAATTGTTGCATCAAAATGATGAAGATTGTATGCAGTTTTCCTCTGAAGTTGAAGTTGCCAACCCAGTGTGTTTGTACTTGTATGAGTTAGGTTAGGGTATATCACATTTACATTAACCCACCTGGGTTAAATCTTGAACTAAATGACCCCTGATCAAGGATTTAGACAATCATTTAAAACAAGCATCTACCCATCTGGTGAGATAGGAGAGAGGGGGAAATTTACGGGAAAAAAAAAAAAAGAAAAAAAAGAAATTCTTTTAATCATCAATCAAAATAAAAATACTCAAGATGAAAATGAAGACTCCACTGTTACCAAACTGAACAGAGGAAGTCTTGTTCCCTCTCTACGGTGTGGCACACTGGCGCTGCCTGATGACATCATAGTTCAGGTCTGGCACAGCTTGATGACATAGTGAATCACACATAGTACATTTATGCTATAGACATGGAGAAAAACATTTCTGCTAAGTGACATCTCCCTCTGAAGCACTTCACTCGTTCAACAAATTTATCGTTTACCCACAAATCTTTTCTATCTCAGGATCAGCTGACATCATATCGTCTCTGCGGCCCACTGCAACACTGTCGGCGGGGCTGTAGGTGGTGGGAGAGTGACTCCGTCCAGACATTTTCCTGAGCGGTTTCATTAGCAGTGCACAGGGAGTGAAATGGCTGTCAAGAAGCTATTTCAATTTGAAATTTACATAATATGTAACTGCACCCAACCCAGCAGAGCCATCAAGCAATGCTTCTATGTGCCACACGACCACCAATAAACATTTAGCACACTTCACAAATCCTTTACCAAAGGTCATCTCATGAAAACCACCACAACGGCACCAATTGTTTGTGTAATATCAAATCCGTCTATCAAAACGTGTTACAAACTACTTGGACTTAATGAAAGGTGATAACATGTAGGGTAAATTTGCCTCTACAGTACAGAACTCAAGATAGAAAATAAAAACAGAAAATAAAATTTCAAAACCAAGAGAAATGAAACATTAATGTGGGCATTCATGATTTTTTTTGTAGAATCCGTTTTTGTTTTACCAGATCCCAAGGGTTACTGAACAGTGCTGCTAGCCTTCACTTGCCAATATTCGACCTGCCCTCGATGCTGATTTTCAACTCATGTGGGATGAAGGAAGGCTTGGGCAGGGCCAAGGGCGGCTCCTCCTCCGATTTTTCCAACTTCCGACCTTCAGGGGCCGACCATCTCCGCTTCCGGCCTGGTGCTGGCTTACTGGAGCCGGCTTCTGCACTGCTGGCACCCTGACCTTTAGAAACTGACCCTCTTTCCCCAAACCTGAGTTCCCCATTTTCCACGTTGGTCCCCCCTCCACTGCCACTCCCGCTCTCCCCGCTCCCCCGCTGGCTGACACCATTCTCCCGCTCCCCGTGCCTGCAGCTCCCTCCAATGGAACTTCGGTAAGCGTCTGAGACCGCTCTGGGGGGTTTGATGTGCCCGTGGCTGGAGGCTGGGACAGCAGCCGGGGTGGCCAGCTCCAGGGACTGGGTCTTCTTCAGAGATCCATTCCTCAGGTTCTTGAGGGTGAGGGAGATACAAACATCGCCCACAGAAAGCTTGGTGCAAGGCAGCTCTAGGAGCTGGGTTGTCCGGTCTGGGCAGCATGAAGACCAGCCTTGGCCAAAGACGAAGAAGGGGTACTCCACCAAGACCTCCACACTCACCTGGAGGGAAATGGGGGCATGGGACGTCAAAATAAACATTAAAAATGTCAAACATGAATTAAAGTAGGGTTACATAAGAACAAAAGTACAATAAGTAAAATATAAAAGCTTGCCTGTAGAAAGTGTTTGAGAAGTTAAATTAAAATTATCTAAGGTTAAAAAGTCTGAGACGTAGCTAGTGGCTAGACCTAACAAGAAATTAAAAATAATGCAGTCATCATTACATCAATCATAAAACTGACAAGCATTTAGTTTTTGTCAGTAATCAAATCCTACACAGTCCAGCACTGTGCTGCAGCTGAGGCATGAATACCCTCAGCAAGGCAATATCAAAGCATGTAGAATTACCTCAGTATCATTTAAAAATTTTAAATTGATCCAAATGCTTGTAATGTTTCTACTTTCTAGATTGATAAAATGTCTAAACTTGGATTCAATGTTTTCCTGAAGGTGAATCCTTTCAATTCTTAGATACAGGCTTGGTGTGAAAAGCAAAGGGACTGAGAGACAGTTGAATTTGTTGAGAGAGTTGTTGGGGGTCAACAACAATGACTTCAGCTTTGTTAGATAGTTGAAGGAAGGAATTTCCTTCACCCTTAAAATCAGCTAAGAAATCATATAATAATACCATCCTTCTTAGACTGGTTGGTGTAACAGAGAAGCACAGCTGGGTACTGTCAGCATGGCAGTGGAAAGAAATATCATGCTGACTGAAAGACTTACCAGTGATCAACATATTGTATATAGGGAGAACAGTACAAACCGAAGAATTAAGCCTTAAGGCTCACCACACGTAATCAATAAAAAAGACACAATATAATCACACAAAGGGACTGAAATTTCTCTGTTTGGCAAGTTAAGATCAATGGGTAATCCTAGCACTGCCGACTCCAACTCTTCAATCTATCAGAATGGATGATCAATGGTGTTGAAGGCTGTGCTCATGTTAAGCAGCAGGCACATGAAACACAGAGTGGGATCTCCGTTATTATTTGTATGTATGGGCGATGGGAGAGATGTGAGGAGAGCGGGGGTTTTGAGAAGCGGTGAGGAGAGCGGAAAGGGGGAGAAAAAGAATGAGAAAATAATGCGATGAAGTGAAGGGAGAAGTAAAAGAGAGGAGAGAATAAGAATGAGAGGGTGGGGAGGGGGGTGAAGGGACGTGGATGGAGATGAATAGGACTGGGAAGGGTATTAATGGTTTGAATGAGAGAAGGAGTGAGGGACTGAGAGCGAAAGAGAACAATGTCAAGAACAATACAGCTGTGAGACACTCTCAAAGCAAACGCCACAGAATATTTCCCTCCCCGTATTATATAATGTTCAACCTCTCAGGGTGTGAGTCCTCTGAGTACGGGCTCAAAGCTACAACCACCTCTAAGAAAAGACCGAGAAGAAGCACTGGGGGAGTACGAGAGAGAGAGAGAGAGAGAGAGAGATAAGTCAGGGAGTCTTTGAAAGATGGTCAGCTTTTGTGGGGTACGGTATCAAAGACGATTGGGCGTGGGAGAGAGGGTTTGAGATCTGCTGTGTGGGCGGCCGAGTCACAGCATGGACAGATGAAATAAATTATCTGGCTTTAACGTAGACCCTCAAAGAGAGTGAGAAGTAGTGTGTGAGAGCCTGCGCGCATGTGACTTTGAAGGAGAGAGAGAAAACAGATAAATTGAGGCAATAGTGTTAAAAGATAAAAGATGAGACTGAGCGGTACAAAAGAGGAAAGAGTGGGAGTCCAATCTGACCTTTCCAACTTATCAGAGTCCAAAACATCATGTGGAAATATGACATGTGGGTTAACCAGTAATCTCAGATCACATCTCCTATTCTTAGGATATGTAACCTCACGCTCAAGATATGCACCGATAATGATAGCCATATGGGACAGGGTTGATACTAAAAGAGGGTGTTGGTATCTTCAATACTGAGAGAGCATTAACTGGCAAATCAGAACTAACTCCAAAGAAATTTAAAATTTTGGCTTCTGTTAATCATCAAATGGTGGAACATGTCTCTAATGTAGCCAAAAAAAAAAGTAAAATAATGGTCTGGATTGCCAGTGAAATGTGGTGTCTATGCAGAGATACTCTCGTTTTCAGAAGCATCATGCACAACACTCTCACACCCAGCTTTCTGATTTCTAGACCTCTTTGAAGCTCCTAACCAGAACATGCATGTTACATGATTATCATCCCTACACATTGAAGATAACTACAGAGGGAATAGAAGAGTGCTATGAAGTTCAACATAACAGAGTCATGTCTAGTTTGAAATATGGGAGCAGCTCAACACTTGTCATACGGCATTAAGAACGGCAGATAAGAATATACTTAAAAGCGTTCTTAAACATGTTGTTAGAAGCCATCTCTCAGGCTCTAAGAAACAAACTGGAAACAGGCTGTTTAGCTTGGCACCGGATTGAAGCTTTCTGGGAGGAAAATGTTCTCCTAAACATAAACTGCTTAAATCTATTACACACTTAATTAGGACCTGAAAAACTAAATCTGCAAGGAGCTGCACTTGTTAATTAATATCATGGTGATGGGTATTGTCACCGTGGTAATTAAGTGTTGAGTAAGAAGCTATACCTGGAGTTGCTAACTCATGTGAAAACAAAGTTTTAATCTTTTCTCTGTATGCATAAAGTCCCAGCACAAAGCTCGGTAGATACAACCAAAATAGACTTAAACAGAAACTTGCACTTTTACACTTTTATCATGCACTGTGAAATCATTTATGCCATCAACATGAAAAAAAAGCTTTAGTCATGTTGTTCCCTTTCTCTCACCTGAGCACGGTGCTCACCAACGGAGAACTGAACCACGGCGAAATTGGGCGAGGTGTGGCTCCCTTCAATGCGCTCCACAGTGGACGAGTCGATCTTCAGGTCGCTGCTGATCTCGGCGCTCTGGATGAAGTCCTCCGTCTTCAGGTCCTCCACGCGTTTCAGCTCTCCATCAGCCAGCTGGATGATGGAGCCCTTGATGAAGTATGGGGGGAGCGAGGGGGGCACCACCGTACCGGACGGGGGAGGCGGAGCGGGAGGGGTGACCAGCCCAGGTGGAGCGGGGACGACGGGGAGCTGCAGCTGGGCTTGGACCACTGCCCCCGAGGGAGACTGGCGGTACGAGGCGCTGGGGGGTTCCAGAGTCTCTCCTTTGTGGGCCGTGGCAGTGATGTATGTGTGCGGGAGCGTCGTGGGAAACGGCTGGGCTTGGGTGGATGATGTTATATGGGAGGTAGCGGGTTCCAAGGTGGTGACCCCGCCCCCGCTAACGGGGATAATAACTGGTTGGGCGCCAGGAATGAGCAAGTGCTGTGGTAGGCTGGTGTGGTAGCTGATTGGCTGCTGCTGACTCCCACTGCCCCCTGCGATATAACCAATAATAGGTGGTTGGGGGTAGAGACTGGTGGAGGGGAGGCCCAGCGACAGTGGCTCTGAGGCGCTGTGGGTGGTCTGGATAACGGTCTGGGGCGAGAGCGTGCCAGCTGCAGCTTTTAGGCTGTCGGCGCTGAGCGGGGGCGGAAACGTGAACGAGGAGGCGGAGGAAGAGGATGGGGTGCGGTTGACAGGCTTGCCCAGGAGGATGCCACCTTTATCCAGGTGGGAAGAGGTTGGCAGCTTCTCAGGGCTGGCTCTGGGAGGTACCAGCTGATGGTCCCCGTGGCTGTTGGGCATTAGCATGATGGAGGTTCTCAGCCCTGAGAGATCGTGGGTAGTGTAGTCTGATGGCAGAACCAGCTGGCGGGCCTCGTAGGCGGATGAAGACAAACAAGACGGGGTGTCCCTTGATTTGCTCCCTGGTTTGGAGAGACTGGACTCGGGGGACGCTCCAAACCGGCGGCCCCTCTCCAGCTCCCCATTGTGGAGCTCTCTGAGTCTGGAACCTCCCTCCTCTTTCCTCGTCGGCCCGTCCGCATACTGCACCACAACCTGGGACATGCCGTGTCCCAACGTATGGTGAGGGTGCAGCGGCTGCGTTAGAAGGTGGGTGCCTCCTTGATGTTGGGGCGATGGCGCAGTTCGTGGGGCCACGCTGTGAGGGGAGGCCGCCACCTGGACGTGGTGAGGGGATGGGTCTGTCGGGGGTGGAGGCATGGAGGTACGCCCCGTGGACGCTCGCTGCTGGTCATGTTTGGAGGCCTGAGAGGGAGCAGAGGCTGTCTCTGTGTGGGAGGTTCTCTGTGGAGCCAAAGAGGAGGAGGACAGGGGAGGAGGGGGAGGAGGAGGCGGAAGCAGTTGAGGGGGGATGTACCCGGTGTACGGAGCAGGGTATGGTGAGGCTATAAACTGCAGATTGGGAGGCAGTTGGGTGTAATGGATAGTTCCACCCACCGTGGACTGTGACAGCGGCGATGTATACACGGTGGGCAGGGACGAGACTAGCCTCAAGGAAGAGGAGGAGGAGGAGGAGGAGGAGGAGGAACAGTCTGACATGGCGGAGAGGGGCTTGTACTGGGGTCCGTCCGACTCACTGATGCTCCGGTGCCCGCCCACGCTGCTCTCGTTGCCACCGGCCACGCTGGCGAGCCAGGCCAGGTTCTCCGAGCGCTGGCTGTCACTGGCAGGCGGCATGGCGAGAGGGCGCTCCTCGGACGCTAACGTGCTCGCAGGGATCTCCCTCTTCTTTGGGGGCAGACATTCATTGCTGCGCTCCTGGTTGGACTTCATGCTGGTTTCACCTCACGTCCCTCCGCTATACACTTGCGTTACCTTTCTTTGACTTTTGGATGTCTGTCTCGCTTTCTTCCTTAGTCGGACCGTCTCTCCCTCACTTTCTGTTTCACTTTCCTTTCTCCTTGTGTCACTTTTGATCTTCTGTCCTTTATCTCGCTCTCTTTTATTTTATGACTCAACCTTCCCACTCCCACTGGTAATCTCTTGTTCTCTTTCCCTCTCTAGCAAGTTTACCCGAGCTCGTTGATGTTCCAGGTCTTTTTCTAAGGTGTCAAAGAAAACCTGAGGCTCCAAGAAGCAGGCGAGGAACGACGGAAAAATGGAGATGAAGATATGGAGGGGCGGTTAAAGTGAGAGGGTGGGGGGGGTGCGATCTGTTCGGTCCGGGGGTCTTTAGCGTCTGGAGGGCGAGCTCAGCGTTGTAGGGAAGAGTGCCGCGGAGTCACACCTGCTGCTGCCGCCGAGGACGACGGGGGGCCGAGTGCGTTGCACTTCATGCGGAATCATTTCCCTGGGAAAGCAAGCCTGCCCACACACAGCACAGACCTGGGGAAGAGAGATGGATAGACCTTTAGAAAAAGATATGCGCCACAAACAGATCAATACACTCATGTTTTAGGTAATTTGCCTGATATTTCAGTATGTGTGATGTTTATTTTTGACCGAAAGAGCAACCATAATGACAGGTTTACTTCTCAAAAGCCTTACCTCACTCATTGTAATTGAATCTGTACCAGCTAAAATACCTAAAATGTAAACGAGCTAACCACTGCACTAAATCACAGGTGCCTTTGCCACTCAGGGGCACTTTGCCACTACTGGGCAACGTTGATACAGGAATGTATCCAGCAACCTTTCAACTACTAGGCTGACTCCCAAACAATCCAACCTACCAAGCACTTTTGTAAATGGAAGGACAGACGAATGTAAAAAATCACATGCACACCTTCAACATTCTTGTTAATGGGAAATGTGAAAAAATGGTAAAATAAGATAAAATAACACAAAATAATAACAACACACAGATTGTTTTGTTAGGGTACATGCACATTCAAAAAAAAAATTCTAATCCTGTGCTCATTTTGTGAAGGAAGGATTGTGTTTGTGGTGGATGTAGGCATGTGAGTGCGTGTGTGTGTGTGTGTGTGAGTGTGTGTGTGTGTGTGTGTGTGTGTGTGCCATCTGTGGTTGCTGTGTGTGAGAGGACCCCCTGCTGCAAAAGATGGAAAACTCAGTGTGATTCTCATAAATAATGTACAAGGAATTCAAACACCCACCCCCACCACACACACACACACACACACACAGCATCTTGCTTACTCACAAAATGACACCTGGGCATTTTCGATTATGCTGACACATGTTCTCCTTCTGACATCCCCCTCCCCTGCACACACACACACACACACACACACACACACACACACACTTCACGTGTCCTTGAGAATTGTACTGTTTCAAAGCACACGAGCATCAATTAAAAACATAACAATTCTCATCTTCATTCATGAAAAAAGGACTTTGTTTTTGCACAGGTTTTGTCCGACAACAGCGATCATTGTTTTGTTTCACAATCAGAAAACCAAACTGTTTACCCACCAGAGGGAAAATTCGATTTTCAAACATATATTACCTAATAATTCCTATCCATTCATCACAACAAACCCTTAACGTGACATGTTAGTCAATTAATTTCAATGGTGAAGGGCATTTATTGTTTGGTCTCCCTTAATTGCTTTAACCTTAATGAGCAGTGATAGTTGGCTTTCTTCCACGTTCACATGGCAGCTGCATCCAGACTTCCACCTCCATTCTTGAGCATTTGGAAACAGTGGGAAACCCTCACTGTGGTTTGGGCATAAGAGGACAGGATGATTTGAAAGCAGGTGGCAGGCATATTTATGCACCTGGTGTAGTAACTTCACACTGTGCGAGACTGTAAGTGCTGCTCACACTGCTGACGTTACAACCAATAACACTGCATCTTGTATTGGTGATGACTGTGGCTAACCTTGGTCTGCAGCTGCCAAGCCACAAAAGATTTAATCTGTCAGCCAGAATGACTGGGTCAACACCTCCCAGGCTTCCTACGGCTTGTTTGCTAGTGCCTGCAGAGCGATTTCAGTTGTGTGTGTGTGTGTGTGTGTGTGTGTGTGTGTGTGTGCTTGTGGTGGG
>OMLF01007389.1:1185-15363 GCA_900302615.1 Holocentrus rufus | reverse complement strand
AGTGTAATATGTTACTTTACTAGATGAAGGAGTCAAAGTTATTGAGTTGTTAGTGTGTGAGTGGGGACAGTGTAAGTACAGTGTGTGTGTAGCCCAGGATTGTAGAGCTGCAGTAGACCTATATATGAATTCCCACGAGAGGTAAAACCATTACGATGATAGGCTCCTCCGACAGCACCATGTACCCTTCCAGGCATACTTTGTTACGCGTGTGTATGTGTGTGCGTAGGTGTGTGTGTGGTATGTGATGTGCTTGGACAGCGCCATAAATCTCTACTTTAATTAGATTTTGCCCTTTTCTCTCCCCACTCATTCCTTAATTCGAGCCTGGTATCAGCAGAGTGGTGGAGAGCTGGAAGGACACATTCATTGGCACATCAGACACACCCTGCTGCTCCTGTCACTGTCTCTCACACACACACACACACACACACACACAGCCAGTCTCTCAATTTACTCAGTTTCACTGGAAGACTCAAAATTTATTAGGTTTCAACCGCAGAGGGTTGTCAGGCAAATAGAAATGCAAAGCGAACATAGGCAGTAAATGATTGCAGAATAATTTTATTGTGCAAAACTACACACGTTTTGTTCTTCCTTTTCAGCCTAAGATTTTAACACAACTAAATTAGGTCTTTTCAGTTGTGTCTGCTAAAGGCTCCTTTTTTATAGCTCTCTCTTAGTCTGGCTCCTTTTTGGTGTCATTTGTCTGTAGCAGGCATTTTTGGACTCTGATTTTCATTTGATTTGAAAGCTCATGTAAAAAAAAAAAAGCTACCTCGTGACAAATACTTTGAATTACAAAAGATAAGATTGCTAAAATAATCAGACTGGCACAGCATTTCATCATCTAAGGAAGTAACTGCTATCACAGTGCACTTTGCCTGTCACCAAAACAGCAAGGGTCGGCGAGGGTGTTAAATCTGAGGAGATGACAGTATTTTGTTTTTGCACCACTGGTTTTGGCTGTGTAGTGAGCTATGTATAATAGTCAAAGTGAAAATGTTAGTGTGCGTAATGTGTGTATTCTCATGTGTTTGTGTGAGGCAAGTTTATACTTTGTGTGTGTGTGTAGTAAATGCATGGGTATCTTCATGTGTGTGCATGGATGTGCTTGTATGTGTCAGTGTGTGTGTGTGCTTGTCATCTCTTCCAGTGTTTATATGCATGCATTGTTGTCTTTAAACTGTGTGTGTGTGTGTGTGTGTGTGTATCTGTGTGTACGCCTGCTGTTTGAAGCTGATTGCCCTCAGTACGCAGCTTGTGATAGGAATCCTTTGATTCTCATTAGTGTGTAAATGGAGAAAATAGCGATCATCATGGATTGTTTGAACATCATGGCTGTTCGTGCTTGAAAGTTTGCTAAGAGCTTATGTGTGGGCTCGTGCATGGATGCGCAAGGGTTTTTGGCTGTCTTAAGTGCCTGTAAAGATTACCCTTGTAGAGTCATGCATTGATGGCTGGGTGTTCGTATGCGTGCAACATGCAAACTGCCCAGTAGGACACACTGTGCAGTTGCTATACATATAGGTGCTCTAGCATGTGTACGCGCTGCATGGAAGCCAGGGAAGTGGGGCTAGCATGTAATTAGAATGCAGAGCATGTGTTCATTTGCCGGTATATTGCTCAGTATGATATGGCGGTGAACGGGGGGGGGAGGGATGCGTACTAGCTGGCTGGCTGAACACGTGGTAGGTGCGCACGTGTCGCTGAGCTGCTCTCTCCTGCCCTGGCGTCTGTGGATGCAGCAGAGTGAGGTAAAACAAAAATGGTGGAGGTGGAGGAGGGAAGCGGCGCGGCTGAATAAGTCATGTGTCCCCGCTGAGCTCACTCATCACTGATGCCAGAAGTACATACAGAGTGTGAGGGCTGTGCATGCAGAGTGTGAGGTGTGTGTGTGTGTGTGGCGGAGGCGGGGCTGGAGAGAGGAAACTGAGGACCATAGGGTTTCTCTGTGTGAGACGACAGGGAGGGATATTTAAAGGCCCAATTTCTGCACAAAGGACAGAGCAAGGGTATTGTGTTCAGCCTGCCCTTATTGTACAAACCAGCATAGCAGGAAATGGGACAAGTGCTCTGTAGGATGATCAGGTGTTTTTTCCTTTTCCTCCACCACCATCCACTCAGCCACACCCACTCTCATGTTAGTCATGTTGTTTTTCTTATTCACGGTCCCTCAGGGATGATAAATTTTTATTGAAGTGGATTGAATGCAGCCGTCCTCGTGGTCTAACATGTCAGGGCTGAAGTAATGGTCCAGTCCTAGTGTGTGTGGTAAGCAGCAGTCATGGTCCCTGCCCAGACACTCTTCTACATAACAGCGCGGAGCAGACGACATGTCGCACAGGCTGTAAATCTTCCGTTCTGCCATGGGCGTGGCCGATGACTCTGTGATGCGGTCTTCCGCTGCCACGGTTTTATAGGGGTGCAACCGCAGACCCAATTACCAAATGGATTTGGTGGGAAATGCTCGGAGGGAGGGAAGGAGGGAAAGAGGCAGAGAAGGAGGTGTGTCCGAGTATGAGAGGAAAAGGTTTGTATGTGTGCATGTGTGGGTGTTTGTGTGGGTGTTTTCACTCATGCTCAGACGTGCAGCAGATGTGATGGATATTGACAAAAAGCACTCTGTGGAAAGTGGCAATTTTTGAGTCTGCAACACCACACATTGGATTTCTTCTTTTTTCAACGTACACTGAATGAAAAAAAAGTGATATTTCGTTTTGTACAGTCCACATCTCAATGGCCTCAGAGTTTAATAATCCTTCTCTAACGTGGAACATGGAGCTACAACCCCTGCTGGGCTGCTGCTGCTGCAGAGTGTTACACAGGCAGGCATCTCCCTGGCCCAGGGCTGCTCCTGATAATTCCCTGATTGCTGCTTTTCTCCCATAAGGAAGCCTACAGAGAAACCTAAAGAGAAGGAGGAGAATAACACTGATGATCAGATTTAGTCTGTAGTTGAAATTCAGTGCCTTCAGTCACATGGCTGCACCCTCCCAGGGTTAAGATCCCCCTCCCATAGCCCTGCTGCTTAATTAAAGCAGCAGCATCATCAATCTGCTGTTTATCTTGAGAGGTGGGTGGTACTTCAGTCAAGCAGGGCAGGTGTCTTCCTGCCTGATTGCCTGTCTACTTGTGCTTTTTTTTTTGTGGCACATCTCATAGCATAATTCTGATGTACCGTACCCGAACAAAGCAGCACCGCCAGGCTGCCAGATCTCTTGCTGAGCCAACTTTCCCCACATCCAGTGATTGAGGAAATATGTTGCTGTAATGAAGCCAAAATGTTATTAATGACCCTTGGGTGATTTTAGGAAGCTTTAAGTATTTCACTGTGCGCTTGAGTGCATTTGTTGTGACTGACCGGAGTTATCTGATTTTTCAGCTCCAATGCATTTCTAGGCTTTTTTTATTTGACATTTCCTTTAACCCCAATTTATAGTGTTGTTTCTATCAGCAAGGCCTGTGGTGAAATATGGACCGTATGCACAGCCTTTACCCTTTGATACAAGCTGCCTGTCGAGTTAAATGTAGGAGAAAAGTAGCATCATTTGAATACTATAATAACCAACTGAGTCCCTCAGTCATCCAGTTGACAGTGATCTTAATTAGAGAATTAACCAAAGATTAAAATAATTCAACCATGAACGCACAACGGTGCTTCACCCGAGCAGTGTCATCATGCCTAACTGCTGGGAAACATTTTTATTAATCTATACTATTAATTTTAGAACACAGCCACCCCCATTTTAAACTGTTAAACCATGGCCTATTCTCTCAAGTACCCTACCAGTTTTTCTACTGCACAGAAAGTCCTCTTTGAGAAATGAGACGAAGTGACATTGATACAACATTAATGATGTGCAGTGAGAAATCAGATGAATATTCTTTCCGCCCCACACGCACTCCCCATCTCTCTCTCTCTTGCTCTGTCTACATCTCTTGCTTCTTGCCTCTCTTACTTCTCGGTGGCCTCGTTAATTTCATAGGCTGTCTTAGGTAAATAGACCTCCCGTCATTTTGGATTATCCATATTCCTTTCATCAGCCAGATTAACATGAATGCCCTATCTGAATATCCCCGCTGCCTACTTTTTCTCTATCACCAGTCTCCATATCTTTAATTCCATCCATTCTCTTCTTCCTGTAATAATTTTTTTTCTTTCACTCTCTAATTGAGGCAGCACAGGCTCAAACCTCCTAGCTTCTTTTTCAGTCTCTTATTCTGAGTTTACTAGATACAGCTGAATGTCACAAAGCTGAGAACATTGGAGACATATGTCACTGGTTTGTTGTAGGAAATCAACCTGATTCGATTTTTTTTTTTTACCTGACTCCCCAGTTCACTTAAGGATTTGATATAAACTCTGGCCTGAATTTCACCACCGTGCCGGTTGCTGATCTACAGTTAATGGCTTGAGCTAATTAGGGTCCATTAAATCAAGTCACACCAGCCCTCCAGCAAGAAAAAGACCCAGTATCACTGAGATGGTGATATCAAGACAGAAACAATGAGTTATTGTGCCATGACCCAGGCTGTTGCTGATGCTTGATGAAAAGCTTGTTCTTGTCTAGACTTAAGCACCCGCCATTGCCAAGTGCATTTAAATCTCCCTCAGTCTTCCCACATCCCTTTCTCTGTCTCACTCTGTCTTTTTGACAGAATAATGAGAGGCCTTTGTTTTGCTACAAGAACACCAGCAAATTTCCTCATCAGCATTTTTCAGTCTTGGCCCAGTAAACACAAGCGGTGTGCTCCAAATACGTCAGTGCATCAAGGATTATTAGTAGTTTTACATAGCCTGGAGAGTTGTAATATATTAGTAAAACTGACATGATTTAACAAATCCCAGAACCTGAGCATCTGTTGCACAACTCTCAGAGCCAAATATAAAAATGTTGAATCAACTGTCAAAAACTTGTTTGGACTTTCAATTTGACCACACCCCTATTACACTTAATGTTTTTGTTGATCACCCATTGCTCATGGGCCTAGGCTATTAATCTTCTTTCATGTTGCCAAGCCATGTTCCATTGCATTTGCCAGGTTGTACATGGCACCCAGCACTTCCTTGCAGGTTAAAAACAGCGGCATCCTTCTTGTACAATGTATGTGCTTTTAACTTGGCCCATCGTTGAAGCTGGGGGATTTGGAGAAGTTATTTTTGTTCTCCTTTCAGAATTAAAGATTAACATAGCCCCAGCCATCTTCACTCTCCCTGTGCCTCCCTCCATTTGCCTGTTCTCTTTCTGCCAGTACTAACTCAGTTCTTTATTTAGAAGCAGTTAGCGGAAGGCAGTTAGTGTAGCGTGAGCCTGGGAGATCACACGGCACAGCCTTGTCAGGACTACTAGATGTAGGTTACTTTGCTCAGACCTGATGTGGAAGCCAGCTTCTAGGCCAGGCAGGCCACCAGAGCAGCCAGGCTTATACATACGACCCCAAGTCTCAGCAAACGCCGCCTGGGTCACTCACCAGTAGGGAGGGGATATAGATAAGGAGATCAGGACAGTAGGGATGCCTCATGTTGCTAATCTCTGGGGTGTGGTGTGATTCACCTCTCACGCTGCTCCACTTCACAGCACCTCAGGGGAGCTTGATGTGGAGTTGCAGAGGGGTGAGGAGTGCCTGGGTGTTGTTACCAAGGCGATGGATTCACAGGGTGTTTTAAAGCATTGACAGTTGAACCTGACTCACCGAAGAGAACAAGCAGAGGGAGAGGAGGAGTGTATAATGGAGTAAGGGAGGAAAATTCTCAAGTTATTATTTAGTAAACGCAAAGTCCTTAAGACTTTGGGCTTACTAGTCTTTTAAGAGGTAAGTCTTTAGTGATGGTTCCATGCTGTGATCCTGTCCAAAAGCGTTAAGTGGATTTCACGAAAAGCTAGCCAGCCCAGGGCTTTGGCTGGTCCTGTACCTGTTAAAAATGGTCTGTCTTGTCCTTGTGACATTTAGAGCCTAAGCCTACACCTCTGCACCTCCCATTTCACCTTCTCTTCATCTCCATGCCATTGTGTTGTTTTTATTCACTCCACTTAGGTTTACATTCTTTGCATGCATGTGTGTGCACATGTGCAGGAGGAGTGAATGCTGTGGACGGAGCCTCTTGCTCCCTGTCACACCCACTCCGAGGTGCTCACAGACAAGGCTGACCAACACATGGAATGTTGAGCCAGGGAGAGACCTGACGTTTGCCCCTAGCTATGAATGGTCTGGCAACTCTAAGACTTGAGTCAGCTTCTGTTAATTCTCATGTTTAGTGTTCTCTAAATCGGGAACACATCACAGTGTCATTGATTTTATTTCAGTATTTCATTCTGCTGGGACAGTTCAGTCTTTCAGATCTACCTGTATGGAGAATTATCAGCAAACTAGCCTGTTAGAAGTATATTTATTTGATAGGCATCAAACTGACAGGTTTTTCCAGAGCATCTTACGTTGAGACTGTTCAGTTTCTTAACTCCTTAAGGAAACATACTGCATAGTGTGCAGACGTGGCTCCTAATATTACATGGAATCTATCTCCCCTGTGAGTTTACAGTTACAGGGCAGTCTCTAACCATTAGGTTAGTCTGCCCCAGATCTGTAGGCTGTAGTAGAATTTCCTCCTAACTTTTCTCTCTCCGTTATTTCTTTAGGCCTACCACTGGCACAGCAGCATCTCGCCCTGCTACAGCTTCAACTCGGCCACCCACTGCCAACACAGCGAAGAGCTCCACAACCACAGCTAAACCTACCACTCCTAAAACCTCCACCACTCCCAAGCCTGCTGCATCCAAAACCACATCCACTACCCCCTCCGGTGGCAAGCCTCCAGCATCACAAGCATCCAAGACCACAACCCCCATAAAGAAAGGTACCTCAGACAATTTCGAAATGAGTAGAGATAGCATGTTACAGTCATTTTGTACAAGATTTCATGTTTTTTGACATGAAACTTTCATTCATTTCTAATGGGACACTGCTGCTTCTCTGCTGTTGCAGCTCCCGAGCTCCATGCCCTCAGTGAAAGAATGTCAATGTGCTGTATATCATTATGAAAAGTTTGATTTTCTCCTATATTTGTATTCAACTTATGTGTTGTCATTTTGTTTCAGGAAAACATTCTCTAATTCTTCCTTGTGCTTTCCTCCTCTAGATGCTACCAAACCAACCACTCCTGCAGCCAAAAAGCCTGCAGCTACTCCCCTCACCCGCCCTGCCTCTGCAACTAAGTCCACCAAGCCAGAGACACCCAAATCAGCTTCCAAATCAGACACCACCACCAAAAAGCCTCCTTCAAGTAAGACGGCAGATACAAAGACACCCACCCGCCCCAAAACACAAGAGAGCAAGCCCACACCTTCAAAGGATGCTTCTAAAACCCCTGCCTCCAAGCCGGCTGCAACCAAGACCTCTAGCCCGAAGAAAATGGTGGGTAGCACCACCCCAACCCCTGTGAAACGTGGCCCCAAAAGTGCAGTGGTTGCTGAGCCTGCCTCTAAACAGGGAGAAGAGAAGGAGGTTGCTGCCGCTGTTGCTGCTGCCGCAGCTATTGCTACAGTGGCAGCTTCCATCGCCAGGCCAGAGGAGACAGAGCACCGTGTAGAACCAGAAGCATCCTCTGAGCCACCTGCCATGGAGGCAGTGAAACTGGCCTCAAGCCAGGCTGAGCAAACTCTTGAAGTAGTAAAGGAACCAACTCCAGAACCCACTCCAGAACCAATCTCTGAACCAATTCCAGAGCCTGCACGAGAACCAACACCAGAACCACTAAGAGAACCAACACCAGAACCACTAAGAGAACCAACACCAGAACCATTAAGAGAACCAACACCAGAACTACTACGAGAACCAACTCCAGAACCAATACGAGAACCAACTCCAACTCCAGAACCAATACGAGAACCAACTCCTGAACCAATACGAGAGCCGACTCCTGAACCAACAGCAGAACTAGAACATGAGCCAGTCTCCATCCCTCAGCTCTCGGCCCAGCTGGACTTGGTCCACCTCGAGGAGCCTGCCAGTGTCTCGGTCCCTTCCCTGGGAACCACTGTCATGTCTCCTCCTTGCTCCCCACCGGGTGCGATGTCTCCTGTCAGAGAGAGACAGAACATGTCTCCTCTGCTGGACATGCATGTCCAGCCTGATCCATGGGACAGGAACCAGCTCCTGGCTTCTTCTGCCATGGCTCCCCATAGCCCAGTCATGGAGAAGATGACATTCGGGACAGAGGAGGAAAAAGAAGAGGAAGAGGAGGAGGAAGAGGAGGAGAAGGAGAACCTCTTCATGCGAACCTCCACATCTCCGTCTGCAGATGCATTCAGCATGAAACCTCAGCCTCACTTGTTGGAAGCCTCCCCCATGGATGATTTCACCTCTGGGCACCTGATGTTCCCTCAGGAGAAGGAGGAGGCAGTGGAGAAGGCTGACGAGGAGATCAATGAGGATGTTGATGAAGATGAGGAATATGAAGACGAGGAGCAGAGGAGGCTGGGCCATCAGCCTTCATCAATGTTCACTGACATTAGCAGTTCCCAGCCCTCTGAGGAGTTCCAGGTCAGGTCCTCAGGCTTTGGTGGTTCAGCAGGCTGGCATGGTGACGACCTACTGTCTGGCATGGACTCCGAGGACATGAGCAGCTGTACCAGCAGCCGGCAACAGGGAGTTTCTGACCTGAGCAGCACCCAGCACACCGCTTTGCTGGAGGGAACCCAGAGCTCAGATGCTCTGGTCGATTCAAGCCTCCGTGGCTCTGAGGGAGATGGCAATTTCATGGGTTCTCCCAATGTGGAGACCCTAGCCAATGAGGAAGAGGAAGATGAGGATGAGGAGGAGCGGGTGGATGATATGGATGTGAGTTCAGAGAGGGTGGAGGACCATCACAGGGTATTCAAACAGCAGGAACAAGATGAGGAAGAAGATGACGATGTAGAGATGCCCAGTGAAGGAGTGACAGAGAGCGGCCTGGAGAGTTGTGGGAATGTAGATGAAGATGATTTTAATGAGGAGGAGCGTTTGGACAACCTCAATCGCTCTGGTCTTCAGCCTACCATTCCCCCTGCATCTTCCTGGGGCCAGACCAACCCCTTCTCTGATTCCTGGGCCCAGCCGACCTCGCTGCTCTCTGTCTCTTCCCCTAGCCCCCTTTCTGACCATGGTGCAGCCGAATCTGAGACACCCACTCAGTCTCCTGCCCGGGCCTGGTTGGACAGCAGTGCCCCTTCCTTGGCTCCTCAGTCAGAGCAAGAACCCCAGGAGCATCAGTCTGCCCATGATCAGATGAAGACCTCAACCTTTGAGGAGGCCCTTGCCCCACCTGCTGCCCCAGCTGTTGGCATGTCCCAGTCCAGCACCCTGAGTGGCACAGCTCTGGCTGTCCACAGCAGCAGCGAGACTAGCACGCCAGAGGAACTCCGCGACTATGACAGCAGCTCCGGGGTAGAGTCCCGTTCAGACAAGCAGCAGACCCCTGTACCCACCTCAGTCCAGCCTGACATGGAGCAGGACCTAGGCATCCACCTGGAGAAAGGTGATGGAGAGGAAGAGGAGGCCGAGACACTTCCTGCTGATGAAGTCTTGGGAGCAGGACCTCCAACCGCTCCTGCCTCTGCCCCCTCATCCCCTACCACCTCTGGAGATGAGGCCAGCGACACAGAGGGCGAGATGCAGATAAACGACCCCGATGCACCCATGATCGTGGGCGAGAGTGCTGGGTTTGACAGCCCCCCTCCTACCCACAACCTCCCTGCTCTGGAGGAGGATGAGGAGGCAGGGGATACGCGAGCAGGAGAGGGTGAAGAAGACGGAGGTGGTGCCACCCCACAGTCAGCCAACTCTGTGGCATCTTATGGCTTTGACTGCACCACATCCAACTCCAATGCCCACTCCATGGCTGAGAGCTGCGGAAAGAGCCCAGGGATCTTCTCCCTGGAGAATGAGGAGCAGCTGCCAGAAGAAGCCAAGGACCCCTCCCTCATCAAGGAGCTGACCCTGCCGTCGGCTGCTGCTGCCCAGGCGGAGGACCTGCTGGGTCGGCCCGTGGACCTGATGCCGTTGGGACACCCAGGGGAGAACCTAGCCAGCCTGGATGACCACCACTACATTCTGGGGGGGAAGATGGCAGCAGATGACCTGGAGGAGGTTGATCCACTGGAGCCCAGCCACCATCTTGGGGCTCAGCACGCTGGAGACTCCAGCGACAGCCAGCCGCCCTACTACTCTGCCATATGCGATAAGACTGATAGCTTTCTGGCAGGTAACGTATAAACCCCTCCCACTTCCTTCGGAATGCACCTTTTCCCCGCAACCCTCCCCCTTTACCTGTTGTTGTTTGTTTTCTCTCCAGTTGGGTTAGATGGCTTAAAAGAAGAAAAAAAGGGGGAGAGCAAGATTGTAGTAAACGATAAAAAAAAAAAATGAACAAGGGGATGAAAAAAAATGACTGTAGCAATTTTCAAATGAGGCCTCCGTCTTTCATACTGTTATGGTCATGGTTATGAGTGTATGGCTTAAACTCCTTTATGTACAATAGCTACTACCATTTTCTATTAGAATGTTCTTTTTAAGTAACACTGCATATTCTGTAGCCCCTGACGGGGTATTGACTGACTGGTCCAGTGTGACTGACCTTTTAAACTGAAAAAAAGAAAAACAAACAAACAAAAAAAAACATGGATGGAATGAAACGGACTCTACCTAATTGTGTATTTATCCTACTGTTTTTACCGATCAAATGTCAATGATTTTTTTTTGTTTTGTACTTGCGTATTTGTTTGTTTTTATTTTGTTTATGTTGGAACCTGGTCCTCCCTACCCTGTGTACACACACAGTCCATGTTCTCCTGCATCATAGCGATAGTCCCATGCTCCTTTTTTAAAGTTTCTGTTCCTGTTTTAAGACTCAACCATTTTAGCTATCAAATAAAGGCTAGATATCTTTTACCCTGACAGAATTGTTGAGATGGGTACGGGAATATTAGATTGCAGCTGGTGAAGTTTTTAATGTGTGCTTCAAGAGGTTCTTCGCTCCTTGCATAGGTTGTTATTGCATATGATGTGCAGTCACGTACAGTATGTGTTTCAGGCATTTGGTTCAAAGTGGCTATGCTTCAAGCCAGTTAGTTGATCATTTGTGCTTCAGAAGAGACTAACAACTAGCCTATTATTTGTGAAGAGACCCCGCATTCCCCTGCATCTGTCACAGTTGAGCTTTACACACGCTTAAACGTTTCATAGTGGGAGTTTGATTTACTATTTCAACAGTATCTTGCATGTTTGACTAACAAGAAGACATTGTGTACTACCTGATGAAGTTGAAACAGCTTTACACTAGAGATGTTCATAAATGAATGGCTCACACTAACTAGTTTTTATTTCTCAAAATTCCATTAAAACATCATTGCAAGGCATTTTGTTCCTGTTTCTTATTTCCCCCTATGGATTCAGCATGCCTGGCATTATTTGTCCTCGTGTTTGAACCTCAGCGTATTTACATGTTTACACCACAAATTTCCCATGGCGTCTCTTACCCTCCACCATGGGAATAACTCATGAACAGGAAGTGATGCAACATAGTGGAATGGTGTTGTATCTAAAATGGAATTTTGGTTAAATCAAAGAGATAATCCAACATTTGCCCCAGTGCCCTGTTCTCCAGCATGCTTATGTCTCCTTCTCTCTCTGACATCTGTGGATTCAGCACGAGCCGACCAACATTACATTCAGAGCACATCCTTGGCAGGTGGTACTCACTTAGCAGCCATTAGGCAGGAAATGCACCATACACCTCTCATATGACTTCAAGGTTTTATGCACAACTGCTCTACACACTCCAGTGTGAAACCTTCTCAAACCTGCTTGCATCCTCCTGAATGCTCCACTCTCTCTTTCTCACACACACACACAAACACACACATGCTCAGTCACCATATACACAACCATACACAAGTGTGCACGCAGCACAAATGCACACACACGTGCTGGAACAACCTCCCACCTTTCCAACCACGTGAATGCTTCTGTGAATGAGGAGTTGAATGTTGAAGCTCAAGAGGACGGAAACAAAACACTTCCTCCAGTTCATGCCTATGACCCTTTTCCTCGCCTGCCTGCTCCTGCTCATTAAATCCCTGATATGGAAACACTCTGGACCCCTGTTTGTTGGTATTGAAATTACACTCCCTTTTGTCTGCTCTACCTAAAAAAAAGAAGTGTTCTCTGAAATGCCAGCTTTGGTAGTTTTCCAGATTTGATATTCACTCATGACATTTTGTTGGGTGAGCTCTGTTTCATGTTGTTTTGGCACACCATTGCTTCCCTTTTGGAAGAACACACTTAATACAAAACTCAATGAGCTAGAGGTGATTATGCATAACATAAGACAGGTATTCCAAAAGGCTCAACTACTTGAACTGGAATATTGACTTAAACAATTTGCATAATATGTTAACTAACTCAGTCCATTGTGTATAGTGTTTTTGTTGTTGGTTTTATTTCCCATGTGTTCATTTGTCTTTGTCAAGTATCTGTTGTCTATATTGCATTGTGTATGGAAGACTGTTGTCTTGCATGCTAATCATCATAAAAAATGAGCATAATCCACTCAATTTAGAAAAATGACAGCATTCTGTTGGGTTTTATGAAATGATAAACTGATTCATCCATCACCGTTCATGCAGTCCATGTCTTAGGTTGCACTAAAACAGATTTCTTTGAAGGCTACTCCCACATCTAGTGGGCAAAGAGATTAGTCAGCAACATGAGTAAAACTGTTTGGATACCACTCTGCTGGAGTACTAGATCCCGCGAGGATGTTGTAAATGTATCTGTGCCAGACCAAATCTATCTGACAATGAAAACAAAAACCTGACATATCTGACATATGACTATCCATCCAAGTGATGTAAGGTGAAGCTGCTGAAGTTGTGTTATCAAGCAGAACAGTGGAAAAAAGGTTATACCAGGACAAACCACTTCATTCTAATGTAATGCTAATAATGAAATATCTTGTCGAGAGCACTCTATAAAATTAAATAAGTATTAATTGTGATGTCCAGCTCCATCAATGATTAACTGATTCAACACTGCATAGGTGACGTTTTTTTCTTCAAAGTATCACATCATAGGGAAGATATGGAGCAGCATGTTATAAAAAAATCCTTTTCTTGACAGTAGAGTATTTGAGTTGTAGATACTTTCCTGTGCTGTGGATGTCAGTTTATTTTACCACCCCTTTCTTTTTGCGTTACACCTTCGTCCTCTTGTGAACGCTCTCCCTGAACCCTCTTCTTCCTGGCCCCTGTTGTTGCTCCACCCATTCTGTTCGATGCATGCGTCTCTAATGGGTACACCAAGTGATCTTGACTGTCTCGCAGGAGACGAGAAGAGTGATGATGGGGATGATGATGATACCCAGTCAGATGAAGATCAGGAACAGCAAATACACTCACAGGAAGACAACCAGAACCAGAACCACATCACCACTGTTCCCATAGCCAATGGCCACTACTTGGCGTTGGTTCCAGGTAACAGGAGGCCCATCGATTCCACTCTCGCGGCCCACTTTGCCAAGATTGCACCACCTCCACCTGTGGCGGAGACCAACAGCGATACTCGCAGTGGTGGAGAACAGCTGAGGAGGCTGGAGCAGCACCAGGAGCAGCTGAGAGAGATGCAGCAGCGCCAAGAGCAGGAGAGGCAGAAGAGGCAGTGGCTGGAGGAGGAGCGACTGAGGCTGGAGCAGCAGAAGCAGCTGGAGAAGCAGCGCAGGGAGCTCCTCCAGCTCCAGCTTCAGCAGCAGCAGCAGGAGCACCGGCACCGCAGACAAGTCCTGCAGTGGCAGCTGGAGCTGGAGCAGCAGTACCGACTGCAGCAGAAACAGCTCCAACAACAGCAGCAGCAGCAGATGAGGAGGAGCCCGTCTGGAGTCATGCTCTCCCCGTCGTCAGGGCTCTGCACCATCTACGAAGCCATGGAAACAAGCGAAGAGGAGGATGAGGGCAGGGAGGACTTCCGAGAACAGAACAGGAACACACAACATCGGCTTGAGGTGCTGGGGAAGAGCATGCCTCCCACCCAGACCATGGCGCAGGATTACCACAGGCAGCTGCGTCCAGTCCCACCACAGGACCTGGACTGGAACAAGAAGGTGGACATGGTCCAGCAGCTCATCAACCAAACCCTGCTGCTCTCTGG
>OMLF01007383.1:1593-12738 GCA_900302615.1 Holocentrus rufus | reverse complement strand
TAGAGAAAAATTAGTACAGGATGAGTTAGACTGATTGATAGCTGTAGATGTCCCCTTTTGTGCAGCTGTCAAACATTAATCCTTCATTATAACTGCATTATACTTGATTGAGATGAAACTGTCTGGATGTGGAGCGGTGTTGATCATCGGGTTAAAGCACGCATTTGGTGTTTGCACTGACAAAATGCGCCGCCGACGTGCTTTTTCAGCATCACGACAACTTCACAGCTCAGTAAACACAGCACAAAACTAAATGGCACTCGGCAGAGCACATACCTCCACCAGCTCTATATGCAAATGTCAAGATATGCCAGTTTTCCATGTCGGATTTTCACTAAAACTTAATGTCTTCCATGACCCGTTACCCACTTGTTCCAGACTCGTTTTCGTGGCTGTACCTGACATGGGACCATGAGGTACGTTCAGACTCTAGACAGTTTTAAAGGAGGTATTTTTGAGGCTGTGTATCTGACTTCTCTACAATAGTGTCTGTTGTTCAATACAGCAATTTCATTGACTGTGTTTTGTACTGAGAAACTTATGGCTAGAAATCGTTTAAGTACCCATCTGTAAAGAAAAATATCCTTTTTTGTATTCAAAACGTCCGGTCTTTAGTCCGTCAGCCTTGCTGCGCCTCCTCTGCTTCTCTCTCCTCACTCTGTCCTTGTCCATCTGTTTCACTTCCAAATCGCTGTACTCCACTTCATATCGCCTGAATAAGGTCGACCGACAAAATCAAAATAGTCCTCACTGATGCAGGTAGCCATTGTCAGTCCCTTTAACAATATAGAAATGATAAAAAAGCTCAAATTTCTCCGGCTTGCGGCCATTGCATCCCTCTGAAAGCGAGCCCCCTAAGGAACAGCGGTCAGCGTGGAACAAATCTTCTGTCTACAAAAGCCAGGAGTTAATCAACGAATGAGCAGCCTATTATAATCACATAATGTGTTATAACATCTTATAAAGGGCTTAATTCGTTTCAAATTCAAAATGGAACAGAAGATTCGTTCCGCCCTGACTGCTGTTCCCTGGGGGCTTGATTTCCATGGGAGACAAGGGCAACAGGCCAGAAAAGTTTCAGCTTTCTATTTTCAGGGCTCCCATGTTGTTTGAGGGTTTGCCTTCGGCTGTTCTGCTGATAGACACGCAAAGTTTGATGCTGAAACATAAATCCGCTGAGAAATTGTAAACCATTTAGAAGTCATACCCACTGCTGCACCCCGCTCTGGACAGTCATTCTGAATTGTCGATCAGTTCTCCCCTGCTTCATAACCAACCTTTCACCACTTCAGAGATATCCCACTCACAGACAAACTGAGAGATGGAACGGGTTGAAAACATCATGGTTTTAGTCAACCCATGCATAATAAAAGCATAAGCAAGAAATGAACGCGTGCAACACCTGCACCGCAGCACATGGATGCAGCAGTAAACGATCTTCTCATTTGAAATGAATGAACTTCCGTTGGAGAGTAACTCATAAATGCATTTTGATCCTGGCTCTAGTGGAACTGTGGCCATAGCAACCCATTCTTTGACAAATATAGAACTGAAAAAAAAAAAGAAAACTGTTAAAAGACTTACCCAATGTCTGGAACAACGGGGCATCTCTGGTACATTCTGACAGCTCAAAAGGGAACAACCACCTTTGGGCAAGGTTTCAGCAGTTCCCCTCAGTTTTTTTGGAGGGGGATTTTAGAAATTCCAACTTGTGTTAAAGTGTCCTTAACGCTGCAGTTAATAAGTGCTTTTGCATTTTGAAATTAGTTCTCTTTTAAGTATGAGTAGGTTAAATATGCATGTAGAAATCATCAGTTGAATACAGCCAGGGGAAAGATCAATCCGCAAGAAATTTTTAACCTTCGTATCTGCTGCTCCGTTGCAACACAAGTCTGTTTGTGGTGAGCAATCAGCCTCTTCTGATGATAGTTATGACCACTGCATCTTTAGTGATTAACACACCAATGCAAAGTATTAAAAAAAAGAAAGAATGAAAGAAAGAAACGACGAGGTGTCCCTGAGCCATCGATTCCCCTCAAACTGTTCTATTTTACTTTTCTATTGCGCTTCAAAACTTCAACAGACAAAGTACATGGAGCTGCAGTTTCTTGCTTAGTGAAGATGGTCTCTTTCATGTTAACTATTATGATAATTGTGTTTTAATTACACATATTATAGATGTCATTTCAGTTCAGATATCTTGATATCCAAGCACTTTCATAATACAGATTTATTTGATCCTATTCATATGCCAAAAGATATCTACAATGAGGGCTCAATGAGAAGTCATCAAAAGTCATTGAAATGCTATTAGTATAGGCTGTGGTATTCAATTAATTCAGCTAAGTGAACATTTTCTGTTTCTAGAAGAGATTACAGCTGTAAGAACATCTGCTATCTATGGCTTAATTGTATTTAGAGTATGTCTTGTGCTTTTCATCTGAGGGGTTCATAAAATTATGATTGATTGCCTGAATTCATTTATGCTACTTTGGTTAATTATCATCATTATCACGGGGAGAAAATAACAAGCCATTCTCTTCATTGTGGCATGTGATCAGTGGAAGCAAGACGCCATCCACCCCCCGCGCCAAATCCATGTCACGAACATGACTCATGATGAAGGTCTTATGGATACACACAGACTTTATGACACTGTCACCAAATGTGCAAATTTTACTGACTTTGATTAATCGTTTAATAAAAAATATTTACGCGGTCCAAGGGGGACACTAATGAAATGCAAGTCTTTATCCCGCAGGCAATTTTGAGTGCAGAGATATTGTGTGACTGGCCATGTGGCAAACTTACAATCTGATAGCAGGCAGTCTCGCCACAAGGCCACTGAAGCAGCTGAGTTCATAACATCCCAATTTAATCAACAAAGAGAGTCCCAATAATAAGCGCCGCATAAATATGTCTCTTTTGAATGACCAGATTATCGCTATTAAAACACCAACAAAAGGAGTCACCACATTAATAATAAATGGTAAAATTGAGCACCCAGGCCTAGAGTATACTCTTAGTGTCCTTAAATGTCCAAGTAAGTTGATTTGAACGACGAAATTTGTGGCTGCAATAACTGAAATTACAAAAATGAGGACCAATTAAACCCAACTGAGTGGAATAAGCATGTAATTTACTGGTCAAAGATGGGAACCATGTAGATCCAACCATCAGATTAGTGCTCATTCCATGTATTTTTGTCAATTGAGTCTGAATGGTTCTCACTTATGCAATTTTGATTGACTTTTGAGGAATTCACCACTTCACATATCTTAGATTCTTAAGACTGCTGCACCCCTCTGACACCAAATTCCAGAATATTTTTAGAAACGAATCTTAAAAAGATTTAACAGGATGCTCATAAAAAAAATCATCTTGTACTTTGAAATGAAACTTACAGCTTTTTCCACTTATTTTGCCATTCCCTTATTTTATAAATATCAAATCCCCTGATACAAAAACTCTCTTCCAGAGTGCGATGTATTCGATTTACACTATTGTAAGAGTTGCATGCACTTGCTATCAAAAACAGCAAACAATCAGATAGTCATCATAGATTAAAACACTGCGCTGAATATAAATCAGCTTCCCCTCCCCAGATTAACTGTTGGCAGTGCGAGTGCGAAACAGTGACATATCTGTCCAAAAAAGGGTGATTAACCCTTACTGTTAGCTGCCTGCCATTAAAGCTGATAGATGCTGTGGATCAGGTGTCAAATGAGTGTAATTATTTCATTTGGTATAGATTTTTACCAAACATTCTAATCACACTAATGACCCCATTTATTGATCACATGCACAGTTATCAGGAATGAAGGGATAATGACAGGTAAGTGAGGGCTCTAGTTGCACATGGAGGAATATGTACACACACTCGCACACACACACACATGCATACATATGCACTCACATGCATCCGTCCCCTGGCCCCCCTCGCGCCTCACACCGGCCATTTCAGTCGTCAGTGTTGACACCTGTGGAATTGATTTCCCATGACAGCGTGGTCCATCTATTGCCACAAACATTGGCAGGGCTGCAGTCACATCATGTTGACACAGAGCACAATCACTTCTGCTTGTCTGCATTGTTCCTGTGGCACAAAGAAAAAAAAAAAAAGACAAGGACTCGGGGAGGTCCGGTGGGATGCAGCGCATAATTTCTGAAATTCACTGTTAACCTCATTTTGTCATTAGTGCCGAGACGCGCTCGTCTGCAAAACAGCCAGCGGGGAAGATAGGTCTGTAATCAAAGGCATTTTGCTACCACGCCTCCCCCACCACCAACACCACCACCACCGCCACCGCCACACACCCCTCCGCCTCTATAAACAGACGCTGAAGCAGAGGTAAGGGTTACCATCTCAATTCCATAAGGGGAGGCTTTAAAGACTTAAGTTGGCGACTGTTGTTGAACCGGTGACATGACCCAAACAACACAATACGAGGAATATAGAGCAGTCAGCAAACCAACCTGGGCACATTTCTCTCCCCTCTATTCATCAACAACAAATTGGCAGACCGCATCCGCCCACCCCAATTTAAATATTCTCATTCCAACAGCTATTATCAGCAGGAGAAAATAAAGTATTTACAACCAAGACAGTGGCGGACAAGACAAATGCCTCATTGATGATGCGGTGGCACGAAATCAATTGAACTCACTGGCAGGTAAGAAATTAAATCCAAAGAGGGAAATGTATTAATGATGGTCAAGCTTGTCCCATCCTAATTGTCTGGCTGTACAAATATAGAATGCATATATGCAGTATGCAATCCTTTGACACTGGGCCACTGATTTGATAATGAAAGGAAAACCAATCAGATTTTAATCACTGGCCATGCAGGGGTGTTTGCTTTCTCTTTTGCCTCCGCTTTGACATTAGTCGTATCTGTATTGCAGACATGGCTTCCCACTGCAAGAATTTGGCATTTATTTTAGTTCCGTGGAGAAACATGTTGGCTCTGTTCCTCGTGTATTACAACACGAGAGCTGTAATGTTCTGTCAAAAAGTGTGAAAATAAATGTTCAGCAGAAACCTTTCCACGATGTCTTTTCTCTCTTTCTTTCTTTCTTTTTTATTTTTTTCTTCCAGCAATGTGTGCTGTAGCCTTGAACTTCAATAGCTCTATAATCCTCTGTCTGTCCGGCATTGATATTTGCCCACCAATTGAATTTCACAGTCTAGACTTATTCTGTGCATTCTCATTCAGTGAACCAACATGGCCGTGCCATTGAATGTTTACAATTCTGAAAGTGTGCACACTTGCTCACTTGCTGTGCAAAGTTAACCCTGAAGTTTGTTTTAAGATAGATAAATAGGTTTCCCTTCTGCCTACAAGTTAGCAGAAAATAATGCATTAAGATTTGCATGTTGTTTGTGCCCAGTAGTGATCTGATATTGGTATTCCACTCAGATAACATGTGGACTGTATTGATATTTTGTTACAAACCTGCAGCTATTCTTAATGAAGACATGTGCCACAGGTAATTAGGACACTAATTTGGTAATGGTACACTGGTCCAAGTATCTGATTTTGCCATTGAACCGATTTGTTTGACCAGGCATAGGCCTAATTACCTCTTTGGATGGGGAGCCACTCTGCTAACAGTTTCAGATCATAAGGTCCCCACCACTGGCTCCCATAAACATCAGCAGTAATCATTACAGTCATGATTCACAGGCATTAGCATTACTTAATCATTGTCTGGTGAAAGGTCTGACTGCAGTGCTACTTATGAGATTCCCATTCATATGCAAAGTGAATAAGCAGATAATGATGGAATCAGCCATGGAATAAGGTTACTTGTGTTTGCAGTGAACATGAACCGACTGTTACAGAGATGTATGAATTCGTCCACGAAACAGTGTGAGGGGCAGGCAAAAAACTCTTGTCAGCTCACGGGCGAAAAGCATTGATCATCATCATCTCGCCGTGAAAAAGTTTGACTTCAAACCAGAGCCGCCCGCTCGCCTGGCATCCATTTTAATGTGGATAAATGACAAAGCGGCCAAGTTTGGCCACACACAATTGCCAGAGTAATGTCCTGGAGTCATGTAAGACCAATCGACCGTTTTGCATCCTGCAACGTGTCTGTTAAAGCTAGACAAGGCTGTAATTCTCCTCGAGTGTTTATCCCCGTTCCCACATCAGGCAACATGTCTAGTTAAACCAGTTTGCGTCCACACTGCAGCCCGTACTGCACTGAATCAATATTCTCTTATATTGATCATGTTTATTGATTTCACCAAAGCCTTAAAGCAAGGTAATGTATGTTTCATAATCTAGACTTAATGTGATAAGAGGCACAGATTGACAGTTTATTTTATTTATTCATTTATTTATTTATTTATTTTTACTATTTCCTTTAGGCACTGAGGTTATGTTTCCTATGCAGTCACTGTTTGTTTCCTTCTTGCTGCCTGTTATATTGAGCTTCATCTCCCCACGAGCAATGCATTTGTTAAAAATCCATTTGAATGTGGTTACTCTCTTTGTCTTTATGCTGCATCTGGGCAATAAGGTTAAAACTTACTGATCGATATGGAGACATACAATGTGGCTACCAAACTAGTTTTTCTTTTTTTTTTTTTTTTTTAGACATAATTAGAAGTAATCTGTAGAGCTGATATGGAGGATCATCATTGTAAGCCTCAGAGGAGTATGCTAATGCTAACACGCAGAAAACAACAAATGGGTGGAACCACAGGGGTGTAACAATTCAAGTATTGCATCGATGCAGCGATTATAAATTATGCCAATTCAACTGCATTGATTTGGCCGAGGAAATAAACAGAATGAATCGCTCTGACATCAGACTGAATCAATATGAAATGTGTTAAATTTAATCATTCACGATTCTAACATAACACAATGAATTGCATTTGTTTATTTTTTTTATGTATAAGTAATTCTGTTATTTGCTTTTTTATTATTATTGTTTTTATTTTCATTTTAGAAGAAAAAGCATAGTCTTGTATTATTGCACATGTTTATTTAATGGATCTAAAATTTTACTGAATGAAATCAACTCAAATCAAATTGTATCTCTGTGTTAAGCCCAAGATTCACACTACTGATGCATATCTACCTGCAGCTTCATCTCAATACTCAGAACTAGAATACCCCTTTAGCACATATAACATTGCCAGTGAAGAAGCATCATAATCTGTCAAGGAGGAAATAACTTGAAAAAGCAATGGGAGATATGAATTGGGAGATATGGCAGATTTGATTTGGCATTAAGGAATCAATGACCTCTTTCAACCTCTATCAGAGAAAAGAATTGCAGTGACATTGGTTGAACTTGTCTCCGCCTATACGCAAATCTTTGGAAACCCACAAAAATCCTACATGTTGGTCCACATCACATCTGGCCAGTGGCTGTCAAAGGCAAAGAGCCACCTGACAGTTTTGACAGCAAGATAACACTTTGGCCCCTTTGAGTAATAATAAGCTCTCCAGTTTAGGCACAGGACAGTAGATACTGTAGTCTGCCTCTCTTTCTTTCTTTCTCTCTCTCTCTCACACACACACACACACACACACACACACTTCAACATGCCAGTTTCTTTATGCCCACCACCTAATTAAGGCCAATCCTTGCAGCTCCAGCTCCAGCATGAACTGCACTCCCATCTCCTTCAAGGCAGTCCAATACGATAGTTGTATTTTCAAGGCGAGCTGTTTGCTGCGGTGCCATATTTTTAGGGGTGAACACCTGCTTGTTTGACATCTCGTACCGTGTTTGGGTTTTGATACTGCTCTGCCGTGAGGCCTGAAGAAGACATCTCAGAGTGTTTAACAAGATGTTATATGGCACCAAATTCAACTGCACCAGCTACAGTATGTCATCATATAGGCGCATATAAGCCTATTACACAGGTGCATAAATGCTTCCCATTGAAGCGCCACTGACTGGGTTCATGGTCAGCTATGTAAGGGCTACATACAGGTCAAGCCAAATCATAATATTAAAATATTAGCAGACACATATATGCCTATGCCTATTTAGCTGGCATTTCTAGATAGGAGGTAGAATTTTTTAAGCTGGAGGACTGTTTCATTCAGTAAGGGCATATGCAGTAGGAAATTTCCTTTTAAGGTACCTTCTTTTGGCTGATATTAAAGGAATAATATGATGGTTCCTTATAGTGGAATATGAAATCCCACAATGCCTGGCAATGTTAATAAAAGAAATAGAAGAACAAGCCTCAAAGGAGTATGTTAATGTTAACACACAGAAAACAACAAATGAGAAAAGATTTTCTTAGACACGAACTTAATCCACAAAACAATTTTATTACATTTTTAACATGAAAGTTAAAGTTTAGTAAGTGTTTATGTCATCTGAGATACGTGACACACAAGCATAAATATGAACTCTGTTGCATATGCTGGACATTAACAGCTGTTTATGCATTACTTAAATATGCAATTATATTTCATAGTTTAGACTAAAACAGTTCTGTACATAAAAAAAAGAACCTGGACTTTATTTTAACTAAGCTCCTTTCAGTCCTGTCAGCTGTTTCTGAAAAACCCTTTAAATAATTTTTACTATCTGGACAGAACATCCTGGGGTAGTGATATCAGCACTACTTACAGTTAGTTAGCTAGCAGTGAGGTAGCTAACGTGACTTTATGATGAGAGGCATGATTACCATGGAAACCAGAGGCACCGAGCCGCTTGGAATTCTATGCTAGTCATGTGACATTTCCTTGTTAGATTCTCTAAATTTATATTAGCTTTTGGACAAAGTAGGCTCCTAATAAAGAACATTCCTAACTAGCTACCAAGGTGATAGGAAAGTTTCTTGCAAATGAGACGCAGCCGTAATGAAGATTCTTTTCCAGTGGACCATGAGTGTTTCACATGCACATCTTCCATTCATACAAGTACACAGGCTTCACTGATCAACCTAATTAACATATTAATTGTTTACTTGTGTCCTCACTCTGGTTTCCACGGATGTTGCCTAAGAGATGGAGCATATTTCCAAGCGCACACACACCGTTAAGTGTGTGTGAGTGGTGTGTGCATGTATGTGTGCGAGTGTGTGAATAATTGTGTTTATGCACGAGTGTGTTGCTCTTGTCTGCGCTTGCCGGTACATGTGCGTGTGCGCAAGCGTGTGTAATCAGAGCCGCTTTGGAACTTTACAAGAAGTCATTAACAGTCAGGACTATTGTGCAGACGCCATGATTTCAAAGGTGCTCCACAACAGCTTGTGCGGCAAGGGCTGATTGAACCGGAGCACTTGAAAGGGGGAGAGAGACGTCAGGTTCGCAGCATCCTGTCGCGGCCCATCTGCCTCCCTCTCTGCTCCCACCGTCAGTCCCCTTTGTGAGGAGGAAGGGGTTTGAACATCAAAGAGCAGCAGTGCTACCTTGGAGACAGAAACAATTAGTAAGGGATCTGGTGAAAGGTGGCATAAGGGAGAACCCCATACCATGATACTCAAAAAATATATCCGGGGTTCGCCAGGAACTGAGTTCACAACTGTAATACATGGGGAGACATTGTGTATAAATTAAGCCATTTTGAGG
This sequence comes from Holocentrus rufus, assembly GCA_900302615.1. NCBI lineage: Eukaryota > Metazoa > Chordata > Actinopteri > Holocentriformes > Holocentridae > Holocentrus > Holocentrus rufus. Next base: position 3,184 of record OMLF01007383.1, on the reverse strand, counting down.
GCCAAATTATTAAATGATAGTCGCTGCAGATGTGGATGAGTGCATTAAATTCACTGTCAGCATCAAAATTGTCGACATAGGGTCTAAGTAAAATACCAGTTACTATCTATTACCTGACATAATTATTTTTCCGCTCACTGAGCATTGTGCATCCCAATGTTTCACCATATTACAGCCCAAACTGCAACATGGTGAACTGGCCCAGATGAGGCACCCGACAGATAACACCTCTGGCTGTGATAAGTATATTCTCATTAACACTTGTATCCCGCAATATCTCTGCGGCAGCCCGGCTTGAGTCCAGAGCAAATCTCAGGGGGACGGAGCCTCATATAGAATACCCTTGAGCTGTTTCACAGCTATCTAAAATCTCCTAGATGTCTTTGCTGGCTCGCTAAGCAACCCCACCTACTTTACACCTCGACTTGCATTTCATTATGAGTACGAGGTTTGGCTTGGCTGGGCTTAGTTGTTGTTTAATAATGCATTTGTCATCCGTGACCAGGCCAGCGGAGGGGTTGCACCAAACAAACAAAAAATGAGGTCAATATCACCTGGTCCTCCATATTGAGGTCGAGTGCTAGCAAATGAAAGCAAGACTAAAAGAGAAGCAAAAGGCGAACAGTTGGTGCAATTTACATGATGTGTGATGTCAGCAACAGTTCCATTGTTACCGCAGTGGTTTTAGTGACAACTACAGCTGACACTCAGTAAATACAGGAGACATGCTTCACTGTAGATGACTACATTTAACACTTTCTGTTAGTTTTTTTGTTAATTTTGTTAGTCTTGGAACATTTGCAATGAGATTTTGCCATCATTATTCAGAGCACACTCTATGTTCTGCTGTACAGTATATTGCCCACGTACATGTGCAGTACATTTACATCACACATAAATTGTGCACACATAAGAGCTGTCTGTCACCTGACTGACTCCACCATACCAACAAATATGGAGATGCAAAAAAGAGACAAGAACAGAAGATTGGTATACATAATCAATTTAGCAGGAAATGAGAAAAACATATTAAAAAGACAGAGCCTGAATAATTAAATTCAATTATCAGCCTCGAAAAAAAAAAAAAAGAAAAAGTAATAATAGACCGGAGAGCAATAATTGCAGTGTTCCTCATGTTCTTAATATTAAATCATTGTGCATTTTCCTCACGTGGTAATTTATTGTCCCATATATTTTAAAGCTTTCTAAGCCGTTGTAGACACAGCAGGGCTCCATGGCTGAAGTAGGCACGTTTTAGCCGATGCATTTGATCTGATTGGACATCTCAACAACTTGGTGGACTGCCCGTTAATCTAAGCCGTATTGAACGCGCATCACATACACTGCAGGACAGACGTGCTTGTATAAATGATAACATGGGCACACACTGCAGCTACACTTTTTGCTTATTCCCTCGTGTCGTGTTTACGTGACCTGCAGTGGGAGGTTTTTGCCTGTGTGTGATGAAACTAGTATACAAACCACTTCATCTGTTGTCCGCATTGAACCTGCTTCACTTCAAGCATGTGTAATCTCATCATTTTATTGCTCCTCAAGAAGTAAGATGGGCGCTTTTATCTTCAGGGATGTG
>OMLF01007378.1:25675-37152 GCA_900302615.1 Holocentrus rufus | reverse complement strand
ACCACCAAATTACCTGCTGTAGCCGACATGGCCAATAATATTAAGCAAAGGATATGCTACTTAACAAGGCATAAGTGTGTTTTGAAGCTTAAGAGCCAGAACGGGTTTTAAGATGGGCTCTCTGGCCGGTCATTGCTCAGATGCTAGATAGAGAAAATGTCAACAGGTGCAAGCAATCCAGCTTTGTAAAAGTTTATACAGATTTTGCAGCCAGAACTCGAAAATGAATATGTTTTTTTAAAGCTAAAACAGGTGATATAGGTCCTGTCTCATGAAGCAAAGCCTGCATGTATGGAACTAACTGGTTTAACTGGTTTACGAAGGTGTTTATTTACTTGTTCTGTCAACCCAAGAGCTTCCAATCCAGCTATGAGTTTGTTCACATAAAAGAGGCGACGTCTGTAACAAATAGCCAGTCACATGCAACATGGAGAGATTCAGGGGAGCGTCTATTAGGATGAGATGCAACTTTGGTCCCCATAGGGAAATGAGATTGTTGCAGCAACAGAGCATAACAGGATTCATCCGGGAAAATACGTAATAATGTACAACAAAATAAACACAATACAATAAAAATAAACTATGAAAGTAGTATAACAATAAAACGATTCAAGCAGTAAAGAATACTTATGGCACTATGTAAACATATTGCTGCCCATTTCAACACATTAAAAGTGGGATGTATGGAAAAGAAATGCTGCACTCACATTTGTGCCCTACTCTCAAGAATAATTACAATAGCTATCATGAAAAATATGAGCAATGCAAAACAAATATGACAGCAAAAAGTGCCACTGCTGCTGCCAAGGCTAGACAGAGTGTCTCTGGAGAAAAATCGCAGATATGTGTAATTAAATAGGCTTATCACTGCACAGTAGGCTTGCTCATTCATAGATAAAATATTGCACCATCACACCGAGGCTGTGAAAAGATTCTCTATTCAGAGACAGCCTCATGCTCCACGGGGCAGCCACACTGGGCTTATGGGTGCAGTCTATTGCACCAGTAATTCATAAGAATAATGTGAAAGAGTTTCAGTACATTTAATGAGCAAAAGTAAATTCATTATTGATAACAATTGTCAACTAATGTAGGCTGTCTGCAGTTTGATAGAAGCCCTCCTTTATAGCAGACTGGGCAAATGGCCGAAAAATGCTACAAACATTTCTAGGCCATTACCTTACAGCTACTGCCTGATGGGAGCTGTAGCTTTCTAGGGTATAGAATAAAAAATCACTGATGAAAAAAATGAAGTTATGAGTCATTTATCTTTTGATGTGTCGTTCACAAGATTGAAGTGATGTAAGGTTGTGTATCATTTGCATAAGTGTGAAAAAAGGCTGTTACAGATAACATTACTGAGGGTGAGTGTTTTTACTACTCTTAAAGGGATGACATCTTGTAATACCCAATTCACTCCTAAGCCTTTGTATCAGCATGCTGTGACTTTGAATTCTTGTTTAAAGCCACAACTGGCACCAGTAACACAGCAACTCACGCAGCAAGAGAGCTCAGTGAGGCATGAATCCTTAAAAAGAAACTGTTTTAATGTGCCTTTTGTAAAGCACCTACTGCTGTGGTTAAATGCTAATGCCTTTCAAATGCTAATTGCACATGTTAATTATGGCCTCTTTGTTTCCTGTTTGTCTGAATATGTCCAAATAACAGGTAATCAGAACTGGGGATGAACGGGTGGTAATAATTTTGAATAATGGCAAGTGGATGTGAAAAAAAAAAAAGTACAGTCACGTATCCAATAAACTCTTTAGATTTAGTTCAGTGGTCAGGATTGTTATGCATACCTCTGAGGGAGCTACTTGCAGACCAGGGCGGGATGGTGTTACGTCTCTGGTAGAAGAGGATATAGGCTCCTCTGGTACACACTTCCTCCTCCGGCACCAGGTCTACGCTGCTGTCATCATAGCTATACCACTGGCCATCCACTGAGTTTCTACAGTAAGCTGGATGAGAGAAAGACATAAAAGAAGTATGAATAATGCATACCTGAGTGTGTGTGACTCTGAGCATTGATGAGTAAGTGCTCAAATCAAGTTAAACATGACTTACACAGCATACTTTACACAGAAACTCAAAGTAAGCACACATATAGGCATAAAACAATGAGAAACGCTCCAAACCATTCATAATGCCAGACCCCTGCTAGGGGGGAGGACGTATAACCTGGCCACTCACTGACTTACTGACTGACATTTATCATAAATAAGATAGTGGAGCCTCCTAGTGGTGACATTAAACATTGCCAGGAAAGATGCAGAACTAAGCTACTTGAGTGTAGACACGGGTCCTGTAAGCACAGCTGCTGTTCTAGTCATACTTTTTAGTCCGAGTGTGAGTGAGCAGGCTGAGAGAGCAGAGCCCATCATTCAATCATGAAGGGCCGCATCCCTAAAGAGTTGGTATCTATAGACAGATTTAAGGGAGGTCAGCTATGCTGGCTTTGGGTCCTAGCGGTGGCCATCTTGACTGTCCAGCCATAGACCAGTGAAGAGGCACAGCTTACAGTTGGCACATTGTGTTGGAGACAACTGGGGTTGCCAACTGTCCCGTATTAGCTGGGACGTCCCGTATATTTGGCTAAATTGGTTTGTCCCATGTGGGACCTCCCTTGTCCCATATATTGACTGCTACTCTGTAATCACCAGTAGAAGGCACTCTTACAGATTCTAGATCTGATACAACAGCAACAGCAACTGAATAAAAAGAAAAAAAAAGCTGTGTGCGGACAATGCAACAGTTGAAATCATCCAGTCACAAACCCCCTGTGCGCATCTAGTGATTAGTGTAAAGTAGACTAGGTGAGTCATGCCCTTATTTTCCCCTTTTGCATATTGTTTTATTTATTTATTTATTTGCGGTAAAGGTCCAATTGTGATTTCTTTGATCATTGATTTTGATATTTATTCAAATAAGCTTACATAATGATACAGTTTTAGTAAAGCTATAGACTACATGGGACATACTTGTTTTTTGCTTTTCCAGTTGAATAAGAATATGAATATACACATATTCATACTACCAAGGTACATATACATATACCTTGGAAGTAAGAAAGTTGGCAGCCATTGAAAGAACACTGATAAACAGACTGAACTCTGAGAGCTGCTTAGGGGACAGGACCAAGTGCACATGTTGCTCACTGCTGTTTTGCCATCTGTTTTAGTATTTATCTTTAAGGTTCAGTGATTGTCTTGTAGCAAACATCAGCCAAAGCACCACCATTTTTGGACTCTAAAATACTCGTTTTGGGCAAAATACCCTTTTTCTCGCTTATCCAGACTGAGATTTTCACAGTCCTCTCCTGGGGCTCACCCCTAGTCTTGTTTGTGGGAGAAGTTAACAGTTCCATTTACTCAATTTTTCAGAGGTTGTGTGAATTGGGTCTGCATTGCACGTTTTTTTTTTAATAAGTTTAGGTGTACAGCTTTGGTATGCCAATTAACATGATGGTGTACCCCGTGTAAAAAAGTGAGCAACTTTTTGTGAAACCAAAAAGTTAAAGTGAAGCTAAAAGTTTGATGACTGTTTCTTTGTTTTTGTTGTTTCATGAAACACCTGTGGGACAGATTTGTTTGCAGGTGTTTCCCATTCACAGGGTTGTTGGGATTGAATACATCGGAGATATACCGTGGAGCGAGAATAATTAATGCTTTGAAAGTGAAAAAAAGGATATAATCAACTCTTGCAGTCACTGGGAGCCAGTGAAAAGGGACAGAATCTGAATGATTCCTGCTATGTTTGAGTATGATAGCAGCAGAGCTTTGAATTTTGGAGCGTAAAGTTGGGATAGTTGGAGAGTAGCTCGTCATCTGTTTTTATTTTTGTTCTGTTCTCAAAGAAACAAAGGCATGGGACCATTTTTCAAGACCCATAAGGGAAAGGAAATGCCTGGTTTTGGAGACATTTTGATGTTACAGTTGAAAGAATGATTAGGATGTAAAAATAAATAATTAAATAAAGAATACATTTTTCATTTGGAGCAAGTGTGTTGCCTTCATGATTGAGATAATTTAGAGAAATGAGACAGTCATTCCTTTGGACATAAGATAAGCAATTTGGTTTTGTTTGCATTTGCATTTAAGGAGTTACATGCCAATTAAATTTTAGCATGCAGAAATTGCCTGGTCTGCTGCAATGTAAAGTTGTCTATCATATGAATACATATGAATGGAAAAGTACATTCTATTATCACATTATCTTGTCAAGAGGAAGCACCTCAAGGGAAGATATAAGGGGATCAATTGCAAAACCTTCGGGGGTACCATAAAAAAAACTTATATGGGACAGAGCAACATCTAGTCATCTAGTCAATAACAACTCTCTACCACACTGCCAAATGATAAAATTGAATGGAGGCCCACCACATCAAATTATCCTCTCACTCGCACAGTCTTCTTGGAGGAGGACTGGGATCTGCATTTTGAGGCAGGTCTTGATCCTCCTTGTCTTTGTGCGGTTATCTGGGGTGCACACAGTCGAAATGCCATTGTTCTCCCCCGTCCAAGTGACCCAAACTGAAGGAGTCGTAGTGTGGAACATATGCTAATAGGGGCCCCAATTAAGTATGGGAAGAGCTTCAAACTGAAAATTTGACCTTTAAAGCTCCTGGAGTTTGGATTTTGGGGCAAAACACAAGGAGTTTGACTAGAGGAACTTTTTCGGCACCACTTTATTTGAAGGGGTGTTCATAAGACACCATGATATTACAACTGTCATGAACATTAATGAATATTTATGATTGTGTTTCGGTTCCAGTTGTCATGCTGTGAGAACGCTGAGGTTCCACATGGCTCCCTAAAACAAGAATAATAATGATGTCTTTTTAGCGGCACACTTGAACAGCTCTTTGTTAACATAATAAATTTGGGTAATTGTCTAATTATTTAACAGCTGGATTGTGCTGTTAGTCAACAAGTCTAACCAACAGCAAAGAAAATGTGTGTATGCCAGTTACCACACACACCAAGCGTGGATCCTGAAGCGCTGGGGAAGATGATTAGGGGAATTATCTGTGAGGAGATTTTCACAGCCCTAGATGCTGAATTACAACCCATCCGTGAGTCATTAGAACAACTCGAAACATCAACCAAAATATGCTAGACTTGGAACTTGCAACCACTGATATGGAGGCCTGACTCCAAACTACGGACATAAAATGCAACAAGCTGTCTGCAGAGAACAGGTACCTGAAGGAGAAAGGTCTGGAACTGGAAAACCAAAGCAAAAAGTATAAGTTCACAATGGACTGGACTAAAACCAGATGTGGAACTTAACCTAGATATTCTGCCTTGACAAGAAAATAAATTCCACAATTATTTCTGTTCAATAAAAGGGATCACTTTATAGTGCTGGGAATAACTGATAATGGCTCTTATAATTATTTAGCTTAATGAAAATTATAGAGGATTTTTTTTTTTTAATAAGAGGCTGTAGCTGGTATCATAATTGGCTTCATATCTCCTATATGAAGCCAGGTTTGTAGAGATGCTAACTAGTTATATAAATGCTGTTGGTGATCACAGAAAATTGCACTATCACTAAATGATTCTGTCAGTGAATCTACTTCTGCAGCTCCTGTTGAGACTGGAAAGCAAAAAATGAAAAATGAACCAAAAAAGCTTGTAAGTTGTTTAGATATACTTAAGAGACAGTAAGTAGATGTTGCTATGCTTGAAGAAACACATTTGATATCAAAAGATGTTAACTGAATAGAAAACAATTATTTTAGAGTAGCAGCCTTTTCTACAGCCAACAACAGAACAAAGGGAGTGGTTATTCTGCCGCTCTGAAGCTTAAGATGTGAAGCACTGGGGAAAGGAAGCGATGAGGAAGGCAGGGCAGCTTATCTGAAATGTATTATTGATGGGAAAAATTGCTTTCTTTTCAGTGCATGCCCCAAACACATATGACAAGACTTTTTTCAATTCTTTATTTCTGTCAGATGTGTCTGAATTTCACATTGTACTTGATGGAAAAATGAATTCAGTTATTGATCGCTCCAAGGACAAATCAAACAAACCTGGCTCAACTTCTAAACCACACTGAAGCATTTAGAAACTTGATATTTGATTTGATTTGCACTAGGAGATATATGAAGTTTTTAATCCTGACTGAAAAGAGTTTACATTCCACACCAGACCTTCTCCAGAATAGATTATATACGAATGTCATCATCCTTAGTCCAATTGGTTAAAATAGTAGAAATAATGTTTATGCCATTTTCAGACCACCATGCCAATTTATGTAAATTAAATCTATCTAACCGTGCACCACACACATAATGCGTCATTTAGTTAATCATGTAACTTTCCTGAAAAGTTGACATTGCCTGTGATGTGTTAGTCATGATAACTTGACATGTTATGGGAATTATCAAACACAGGCTGAGAATATCAATGCATGAAAACAGAGTGAACCATCTCTGAATATGATGTTAGTTGGATTTTGATGACCTTCTAAAAGATGTAGCCTACAAGAAAAGCAGGAGAAAGAATATCTAATTTCAGCAACGGTAAGTCGAATACAACTGCATTTAGGCTTACAGTGTGAATTGCCTGGGATTGTTGCCTTTGCTGTCTGCTTTCTAGGCTTATCAGCCCCGTGCTTGGGCGTGTTGCCTCGCCAATTTGATGGGCTTACACCTGGCTGATTGGGTTTGGAGAGTTTGTGTCACTGTCTGAACTGTGGGATGTGTCTGAGAAAGGGTTTGGGAGTTGTGTTTGGCCTTTTAAAGGTGAAGTAGGTAACTTAAAAAAAATTGGGATTTTGCACAGTGCATTTCCTCATGGGGGCCTAGAGAGGATTAGCGCAGGGCCCTGAAATGAATTAAGTTGGTAATAGTTTATTTTGTTTCCTTCTTTAACTCTTATAGTGTGATCATGGGCAGTTCAAGGGCAGTATTCATTATGCATTTACATTTATTGCATAACAGCTAATGTCCAAATGTCAGCCATATATAGCACTTACTGTCAGTAAATGTTAACACCATACTGGGGTGTTATTATTATATCTTTTATCAGAGTTGAGCTTAATTTCCTTTGTGTTCAACTCTGAGTCGCCAGTGCTCCAGTTAAGACCCCATAACCTGTGACCCACTGTGAGTCACCTCCACATCCAAGGGGATTTTCATTCTGGGTTCCAGTTGGGTATTCCAAGCCCTGCAGTCAGGTGCTACAACACTGCCAACAGCATCTGTAAAAGTGCGAATTCTGTGTTGTGTTTTTGACACACTGTAGAGCCGTGGCTAATGTAGAATATACAGATCTTGTTTGAACTCCATAGTAAATAGAATTTATCAAAACTTAAAGTCATGGTCATGTCACTTTTTTTAAATACCCCAAAGTGGCCAGCTAGGTTACAGCATGTTTTAATGACGCTCACTTCACTAAATTCTAATCCAAATGGACGCCTTCAGAATCACTTTCATATAAAAACTCTTTCTGTTTTCATTGAAAACTAAAATTGGTTAATGCTTTCAGCTTCAAAACACATTTAAAGTCTATTATTCAGCTGTCATTTATGACAAATATTTCTCTCAACAGAAGCAGACCCCACTTAGCCTGTCTGAGGAACTGTCTGATAGAAGTATGAAATTCAATAACAGGAGATAATGTCCCCTAGAATTCCAACCTGCCACTGAGACTCTGTGTACCAAGGCTGCTTCCAAACACAACACAGGCAGGAACATCAGTTTGACCCTCCGTCAAACAGACCGTTGTAAACAGTGGCTGTTGCCGTGCAGCAATATCTGGTTTGATGGAGGTAAAATGCATGACAGCACTAACACCGAGTCGTCCACAAGGACACAAATACATTGTCCTCATTTCCAATATGTATTTTCAGTTTTCAAGTTTGCGATCACAGAAAAGAACGTGCCCTTTGGAAGTTTTCTTCACTCTAGTAGGATTCTGACGAGACCCTGACATCGCAGAAGGGGAGTAGGCAAGAATGGATTACAGTAATTTAACTCAAGAGACAATTTTCTTATGGATCTCAACTTTTTGCATCTCACATTTCATTTCATTTGTTTTCCTAAATGACACGTTTCTATAAATGTTTTACAGTCCTCCAGGATTTCGCGATCACAATAATTAATGCAAATTCAAGCAATTAATTTTGCAAAATGACCGTGACTTTTTCGTAAGAAATGGCCAAATCACCAGACTGCTTGTACATATTTTTTTTTAACAGACTGCCTATAATTTGTACCATTGTTGCGGCTGGTGACATCATCACAGAGGAGGGGCAGGCTGTCTGTGTGTGTGTGTGTAAGAGAACAATTGGGTGTTTGGGTGGGTGTGGGTGAGAAAGAGGGAGAGAGAAAGAGACAGACAGAATAAAAGACAGCCCTGTAGTTTAAAATTAAATCATTATAAAATGAACATTTTGAAGTATTTTATAACTTTGAGCCAACGGTTCTTATATTCAGAAAAGAAATGAAAAATGAGCGCTGAAATGTGGTTGTTTCTGTGATATGCCTATTCTTTTTTTCATCAAAGAAAGTGATTAGGTCTACATATGATTCTTTCTTCTTTGGCAGCATTTTAAAAAAAATCTACATATTTTTTTCATTACTTGTGATTTTTGCCAATTCTTGCAGTTGTATCACAATAAAAGCACATAAAACTTTGCAAGTTGCATTGTAAGCTTTGATAAAAACTGCTGAAAATAATAAAAAAAGCAAAATAAAGCATCTATGGCCGAAATAATCACAGAAAAACTCAAAGTGAAATCCCATGGGGACTGGTTTTATTTCACAGAGGGTTTATTCCCTTCTTGACAACTCAAAGGCTTTCAGAACCCACTGTGAATACCAATAGTTATACAATCTGTCTGTACATAGTCTCTGTCTCCTTATCAACACCCTATGCCTCATAGAGGGAGACAGAAGGACTTTGCATAATGACTTTAAGTATCAACGTGACTTGGAGATGAATGTGCAAGTACGAGAGTGAGAGGATGTCATCACAATTCATTTGACAGTTGTACAAAAGGAATTTTTGATGAATTGAGTTATTATGCAAAAACATTCACAAGTATATAATTATAAGATGCCACCCAATTCCATACCGGTGTAATGTCCTCCATGCATTCCTCCGTGGTGGTTGCACACAGCGTAGAGGTCATACAGGTAGTCGAGGGGGAGGGTCATGTCAGATGGTTGGTGGTGTTGGCCTGCAGGCTGCTTCCATGCGGGAGGCCAGGCTCCCAGATTCAAGTTCCTCATACTCTGGCTTCTCTTCACCACATGGGGGGCCATATCCAGTCCAGCCAGGGGGAAACGCACCAGGGTGGACAGCTTATTCCTCCGCTCACCTACCTGTTTCAAGATTTATTATTCATATATGTGTGCAAGTATGTTATACTGGATATTTCTTTTTTTTCACGTGTAGAAATAACTCAAAAAAACAACAGCAATATACACAGAAAAATGCTTAAGATGAAAAATGTTCCACTCTTTTAATTTATAACGACAACTTTTGTGAGTAACCCAATACTGCCAAAACAATAAAATAAATTAAAATAATTTTTTTTTGTTTTGTTTAGTTGTTTAGTCTCATATTCAGTCTTACAATCTTGATTTTTTTTTTAACAAGTGAAAAAATCTGCCAGTGGGATGGAAAAAAATCCCACTTGTTTCCAATGGAGTTTCACTTGTTTCAGTATTTTTATAAACATGTTGAAACAAGAAAGAATAAGGCAAATCAGCCAAATGGTATCAAGAAAATGACACTTGATTCAGAAAATTCTGGAAACAAGTTGATTAGCATTGGAAACAAGTGGGATTGTCTCATCCCACTGGCAGATTTTTTTCACCTGCTTTAAGAAAAACAAGATTTAAACACTGAATATGAGACTAACTGACTTGTTGAGATGGAGATTCTTTGCAGTGACGATTAACTTATACCAAAACCAGGGCGCATATGGTTAATCTGCAGGTTGCCCACCTGTCTGAAGCGCTTGAGATGGAGAATGAGGATGTCGGGGAGCGTCCACAGGCTCATCTTCACCATGCCCTGCTGAAGCTGCTTACAGTGAGGGCACTTCCAGGCATCATCTGGAGCAAGCTGAAATCAGTGAATAAATCAATCATTATTTCCATGATAAAGGGCCATCGAGCATTACAGTGTTTGTACAAGGTGGCAGCAGGAGGACACTTTGGGCTGATTATTAAAGAAAGAAAAAAGGTGCATCTGTAAAAACTGAAGAGGATGAAAAAAAAAAATTCGCCGTGTAGCTTAATAAAGACATGACAATTAATTCTACTAAGGAATTATCAACAGACACTCCTCATTTCAGATCTACTTTTTGAGAGCTGGACTTATTCCTTACACAGATAAAACTGAAATTACTTTTCCAAAAGCCCAAAAGCCCTGACAATGCTGCTGGAGCTCCTCTAATTACCTTGAAAGCTAAGAGTAAATAGATAATTATTTACAGAACATAGAAGCTGAGCATGAACGAATGAATGAGCATGAATTTAATGGATCAACCAATTTAGGTCTAAAAAAACCCAAAACAAAACAAACAATGGAGTTTATGAGAATAAACTGCTTTAATTGAAAAAAAAAAAACACATGGCCCTAACCCTAACCTTGTGGACGGGGTTTTGTGTTCAAAACTGAGAAAAATCTGGATTGGAAACTCTCAGCTGTTATAAAAGGCTGGACTCTGACCCAAATGTTTCTTTCCAGCAGGAGTTTTTTCTGTTTGTGCTGTTTGGATGGTAAAACTTTTGTCAACATCCTATCTTTCCCATTATCTAGACAATAAATCAGTGATTGGTTCTCCAGGTTGTCCCATTGTAGTCCAGACCAATTCACTACTGTCATATTTTTTTTTTTTTTTAAATGATGAAAGCACACTCAATTTGATAAAAGCACCACTGTATTTGTGAAAAGGAGGATTCATTCGGCTTTTATCAGATCAAGTGGGTTGTCATCATATTATTCTTCTCTTTATCAATGGCTGCGTTCGATTCGGTTTGCGAGGTTTTGACATTTTGACATAGTAATAGTATGAGCAGTGATGAGACAGGAGAGAGACGGCTCAGTCAAGGACTACTTCCATCAGTATTTAAAAAAAACAAAAAAAAAACAAAAGAACATAAGGACTGGAAGCTCAATAACGCCGACATGGATTGAACATATTTTTTCTTCTACCTATAAAAGTACATGAGGCTCATTTGTCTGCGCCACATACTTAAAATATGTCTGATCTCAGTGAGGTTGTGGCATATTATAGTAGAAATAGCAAATTAGCTCTATTTGGAAAGGAAAAACATGAAACTTTTTTTTTTCTTTTTTAATTTTCAATTTTGCAAGTGCCGCTATGTTTTCTAGAACAAAAATATTAAAAAAGGAACTGATGAAAAATAAATAAAAATAAATAAATAATACATAAATCAAATATTGTGAGCAAAATATGGTATATTTCACTTAATATGGTATGGTACTGTG
>OMLF01007378.1:5866-25655 GCA_900302615.1 Holocentrus rufus | reverse complement strand
GTATTTTTCACTTTTTTTTTTTTTTTTTTTACCAGTTGTACTTCTATAGCATTATTGTGTGAGCATTGCACCTTGGTAGTTTTTCTAGTCTGTATTTCTGATCCATAGAAATTCCCTCGGCAGCAAAATAAAACCATACCATGCTAATTTTGACATCTGGTCAACAGTCGTGAATGTATCTGTCCGTCGCAAATATCTGTTGTATAGAATATGTTTTAGTGGCTTAGAGGTCGAGGCTGAGATGAAATTACAGTTAACAGTTTTTCCACATTTCTGAACATGAATGGGAGCGAACAGGGGGCAAGTTCATCCAAATATATACATCTTTTCTCAGGTCTCTTCGTCTATCAAATACTCTTCATATGTTTGGGCGCATCTTGGGTTGTTTCTGTATGGTTAAATGAAGACACAGAGGGGCTGTTTATCCTCTTCCTGTATGACCTGAAGTGACCCTGTTCGATCCATTCTCTTTCGTGCAGTTTAACAATGGCATGCCGTTTCTTAGCACAGTGCGCATCACAAACCTACCAGCTCAAAGACCACAAGAGTGCTTTTCACAGATAAAGAGAGAGATGAAGAGGAAAGAAACTAATAGAGATGTGACAAGAGATGGCAATGAGTGGGAGAGAGGTAGAGGAGTGAGACAGCAATCAGAGAGATGGAGACCAAGGGGGAAAGGGAAGGAGAGAGAGAGAGACAATGCTGTAATTTCCAAATTACAAGAGGGTGTTTTTCTAAAATGAGAATAAAATGTGTTTCAGATGGACTCCACAACAAGGGACTCAACAGATCTAATCATTTGTTATCTTAGATGAAAACTGCATAAATTCTGCCTTTTTGAAAATTTGAGAGCATTTTTTCAAGCTCAGAAAAAGTAATTATTAAATAACAAGATGAAAGCAATTGGGTTTTGTATTAGTATCTTGTACATGAAGAGACAGCATTATGTCCAAAAGAGAGCTGTGTTCTGGTTATGCTGTTTCATCTTGTTGGATAACTCTGTCACATGCATACAGGAGATGTACTTGTCTTTTGTGTTGAGTGGAATGAACTCATCCACTCTTTCTTAGCCAGGAACATATAGGAGGGTTGGAGGACTTCTATTATGGCTTCAATTGAATTGTGCCAGTAAGCAGCCAATAACAGAACTGTACTGGGGTCCTTCATAATGGTACGCTCTCTTATTCAACCGTGACCTATTTGGTAAAATAGAAGATGTAACCACATATTAGACAATCAGTGTATCATCTGTTGATGGAGAATTTCCCTGTGCAACCAAAAATTCACACAGTTCAAATCTTTTCAAACAGCTGATTAGAAAAAAATCTTTTTATTTCCTTTTGTGTGAACATGTTGCCTTATTCATCAGCTAATCAAATATGGCCTCTACTTTTTTTCTGCATCAGGATAAAATAATTGTTTTTTTAAATTAGCTATGCAGTATATGGCCACTAGATGGTGTCGTGCAGTGTGTGTGCACAAACCACACACACTGCACAGTGTAGCTAGCCAACGTTAGCGCTCAGCCACTAAAATAAAGAAAAAAAGTTTTGAGATGGAACCGGTGGATTTTACTCTCAATGACAGACTGCGCTCCACGGATCAGCCTGGCTATTTTCAGAGCTCAAAATCATATGCACATTTGAACATGCAAATTATTATGTATTGCACCTCGAATGAACTCAGATACATAGACAGGCAAATACATAATAATTATTTACATTAAATTCGGGGCTGCACGGCTTGCACTAGGTTCAGCTCGTCTTGTTTCACACGCAGTCCTAACAGAGAAAAAGTTAATCACACTTCCCTTGATGAACTTTCTGTACTTCACTTAGTCATAAGTCATTTGCATTCTCTTCGCCAATCCCCTGTTCATTCTCCTCAGTCTTAGACGTTGCAAGTTCAAGAGGGAGTCTTTTGATTAATCTCCTTTTCATTTTTATTTTTTG
The DNA here is from genome assembly GCA_900302615.1 of Holocentrus rufus. Taxonomy (NCBI): domain Eukaryota; kingdom Metazoa; phylum Chordata; class Actinopteri; order Holocentriformes; family Holocentridae; genus Holocentrus; species Holocentrus rufus. Next base: position 23,703 of record OMLF01007378.1, on the reverse strand, counting down.
TCTTTTGCACTTGATTAACCCTCAAATACCAATTCATTCATTTGAAACTTAAAATGACTGAAAGGTTGTGAAAATTCAAGACATTTAACTGATAAGAGCAAAACATTAGTACGTGCACAAATAGGGTAAGGACTTTGTAAGGATATTACTGGGCAGAAAATACATGGGCTGTGGACTGCAGGCTGGATGGCTCTGTTGTGCTGTCTGAATGAAAGAACTGTGTACTCTACTCCAGTGGGGCAAAAGATATGCCTACAGTAGGACTGCAACTAATGATTGTTTGATCTATTGATTATTTTTCGATTAATCAGTTAATCATTTAGCACATATAGTGTTAATAATAATGACAAATGTTTTCAAATTGCTTCATTAGTCTGACCAGCATCCAAAAAACCTAAGTATTCATTTTGTAATGATATAAACAGAGAAAAGTAAGCAAATCTTAGCATCTTAGTGATCTTAGTGGAGCTGGAAACAGCAAATGTTAAGAATTTTTACATCGTAAATGACTAAAACAATTCATCGATTGTCAAAATTATAATCGATTATCTTTCTGTGGATCGACTAATTAATTAATCGACTAATCATTTCAGGACTATAATCTCCACTGCCAACGAATGAAACATATTATAGGAATAATATCATTACTCAGGATACTATAGAGACCTGGACTCTGATGTAAGCTTCAGACTCAGGGCAGTATTGTACTGAATGTGTTGAATTTGTAAACAGAAGGGAGACATGCACCATTTCAGCAGCTCCAGGGGAGATATGACTGTAAAACTATCATTTCTTCAGATATCTCCAGTTTGGAAATTATGTCCAAACTTTTCTTCTTAACTTTGAGAGCGCAGGCTGTGATGAATTAGATAGCTGAAAGACTGTCATCTCTCAGCTGAGAGATGGGAAGCACAAATGGACAAAAAAGATACTAGATGACATTTGGGAGTACAGAATGACATCTATTCACACATGTTGCATTAATCCGAGACATTAATACAATTAAGTCCTGAGTCCTACATAGAACCACTACTGAAGTACACAGATATTTCCAGATGTCTCATCACAAATTTGTAAATTCATAGCTTTGCTCTACCATATAATACTTGTCAAACAATACTTTTCTCTTTGCAGTAATAGAGCTTCACAGAACTAAGGGTGACAAAACAAGTAAGGAAAATGAAAATAGTGCAACAGCGCCTCTTGACTCACAGTCCTATTACTGCAAAGAAAAGCATTCTTATATATTTCTGCATTTAAACTTGGGATCAATATCTCAGCGGGCACTTTGGACTTGGAGAAAATTAGATCTATTCTGAGAGACAAGATCAAAGAATTTGAAAAGGATGGGCATCCTTAGATATCTTTCCTTGAAGAGAAAGACAGCAGGAATGTCTTCAGCTGTTGTATTGAGCACTAGGGGTAGCACTCCTGTGGAGGATGGAGGGAGAGGGGGGCGTTTATGTCACTGAAATTTACTTGTTTTCGTCTAAGGAGACTGAAGGTAGCTTCTCTGAGATGCATCAAGCTGCAGGGGCACAGAGCCAGCACAATTTTAAACCAGCAATTTTAGACAGAGCTGAAAATGGCTCTGAAACAGGCACATTTTTTAAAGCAGGACCAGATCCTTACACTGAGTTTAACCTGAGAAAACCCGTGTGTCTAAACTTAAAAATCTCTAACCAGTTAAAAAGCCTGGTGTCCTCCATGCCCGCTGTTTGAATATGTTTCCTTTGCTGTTGTTTGTATATACAGGCGGGTGACAAATTACAGGAAAAACAACATTAAGTGTCTTAGTGAGGTGTTGGGCCATAATGAGCCACCAGAATAGCTTCAGTGTGCGTTGGCACAGATTCTCCGAGTCTCTGAACTCTACTGGAGGGATGCCTGGCGTTCTTCCAAAAGTTATTCCCTCATTTGGTATTTTAATGATAGTGGTGGAGAGCGCTGTCTAACACGTCGGTCTGCAATCACCCATAGTTCAGCTGGGTTCAACTCTGGTGACTACAGGCCATAGTAAATACTTTTTTTGATCATTTTCAGACTCAACAAACCATCCAGTGCCCTCTTGTGTCGTGTGGACGGGGTCGATGTCATTCTGTCACATCAGTGTGATGGTTGTTGCACCACTGAACTTTCACATGTGCATTTGTCTTTGAAATGAGGGCTTTATGCACTGCATCCCTCTTAAAATATCCCTCTCTATGTACAGTGTCTTTTGGAAAAATGTTCATTCCTCCAGTAGAGTTCAGAGACTTGTAGAATCTATACCAATGAGATTTGAAGCTGTCTGGTGGATCATGGTGGCCCAACACCTAACCAACCTGACCTTACTGTTTTCTTCATACAGGATGCTTAGGTCTGCATTTCGGTGTTTTCTATTGCCTACAATTCAGCATTTCTGTAAATATGTCTGAAACGTCTAACCCACAAGATGAATATCTGTATTTGTGAGCATTTAACCAGTAAGTTTGAGTTTTAAAGTGTGAACATTACCTCTTGAATAGCAGCTTCTGTAAGTAAAAGGTTGGGCTGTCTCCCATTATAGCATCCACAAACTTTCAAACTCATAACACAGAGCCCTATAGCTCACTTCAATCAAATGCCTCCTTTCTTATCATTTAGGCAGGTTGCTGAGTAACGCCTATAGAACAGCCTCCGTTGTTCTTTCAACAATGTGGAGATTAAATCTGCCGCTCAGTTCCAGCCCCAAGCATCTGCCTCCTAACAGGAAGCCTTACCTGGAGGAATTGTGCAACCTTAAGAGGCAGGGGCCTTGTTGGTGCAGCGGCATTGCTATCTAGGAGTTCCAAGAACTGGAACTTTTTATGATGTCTTCCAGCAGTTGGAAAGACTCAACAAATCAGCCAAGGCAATAGGCAGCGCAGCCAATTAATTGGAGCTCAGATGCTAAATTTACCAGCAAGCTTACCACCAATATTATATCAGTGTAGCTCCAGAAAACCCCTGCCCTCAAATTACCCTTGGATACTTTTAAGAAAGAAAGAAAGAAAGGAAGAAAAGAAAAAGAAAGAAAGAAAGATTCATTTATACAGTCAATCATGTCAGCCAAGCATGTCTCAAAAGCCTTCATAAAGAATGAATGTACCTGGGTTTGACTAATCAACTGCAACAGAACAGAAACTCACACACAAAAAGTCTCCTTGGGCCGCATCCACCAAGCAAACTTTGTCAGCTTTTCAGACATTTGGATGCTTATAATTCTCGATGCTAAAATGTCGATACGAAAAAGGTCACTGAGATTAGCGCAACGGGAAATATATTACTGTAACTGTCAACAGGGTAGAGGGTTTGGATGTCACTAAAGTTTGCACCAAAAGTCTGCAACTCCTTAACAACCCACCACCACATTAAAGAAGTAACCTGCAGTGTTTAGGGGGCACAGTTTGCAGTTTTTATTTGCAGAGTTCATAGATTAGAAGAATTTATTTTAGAATTTGTATTTCAGGTATTCTGTTCGATGAGAACAGATGAGCTCTCTTGGAAAGAACAGGCTGGTTTTGGGATTCTGGGATTTGTATAGAATACATGACTTAGCATTATATTATATCTTTATTTCACATAATATATATGGAAAGTACTACTCCAATCTACTCCAAAATCTTTCTGATGCCAGAACGATTTATTAGATGAGCGACTTTTTCCAAAGCTGGTGTACCAAGTGCACCTCTTTTCTTGAAACTGCAGTTGCTTGATGTTAACATTCTTCAAACTTTGTCTTTGAAGTGAGATCTAAAAACGCAGATTCACCCCGCAGTTTTAGATATAATTTTGTTAATAATTCACAATTTCACAATTACCAAACTAGACAGGCTGAGAATCTTAATCGTCTTTTCTATAAAATATCACATGGTCTTCTATCAAATATTATGGCGTTATCTCATGGAATGGAAATATATATTTGATGTATTCTTGGACTGTCTATGTACTAGAAGAGACTTATAAAGGCCCTGCTGTTGATAAGATTTGCCTTGGAATGATAATGAGCACTTTTAGTAACTGTTGTTCATACATTATAAACTGTAACACACCTGTTAGTTTATCCTAGACTTCTCTAGGGTCTTATCTTTTTCTCCAGATTATCATAGAGTGGATGTGACAGAAGTTATTTGCCTGCATACACATTTTTTTTTACCGCAGTTTTAAGCTGTACATGAAGGTTAAAGGATGTTCTTGGTTCATTAAAATGCATTTGTAAGTTTGTAAGTCTTGGAATGTGCAAAGATCTCCCTTTGTTATCAGACAACCTCCAATTACAATTCCATCATGATTCTAGTAGGTGAATGTGGATACTAGTTTGTGGAAACTTTTGATCAGCATGGTTTGATTTTACTTAAGCTACCTTTATGTTACAGCTGAAATAAAAATAACCAGAAACCTTTAGGATGGAAACTATCCATCTATCTATCTGTCTCAGTATAAAGTGCATTTGAAAAAGATGACGTACAGAAAAATAAAGAGGAACATATGGCAGCTATAATTACACAATCCAGCACTCAATCTCAGTACACAAATGTGGATGTGGAGGGGATTATGCAAAAGATGAGCTGTGTTTAAAAAGTCTGTTTTGTGTTTGCGCTTCAAAACTGGGACTTTTTGATTCTTCTGAGCGGAAGAGAAATGAGAGCCATGAAGTATGGGGCTCAAAAGACGGGAGCTCTAACAGATTTTGCCAAGGAAATGAAAGGACCGCTTCTCTTCACTTGATAACGGTGTGGCTCTGAGTACCTGCTCTTCTTTGGTATACAGCTGGAAACATTCATCCAAGGTGCAGCTGTGCTGCTGCAGATGCTGCTGCTGCTGGTTCCTCACACTCTCTGCATCCTTCACCACCTCCTCCTGGATGCTGCCAAAGAGACTGGAATGCACGCACACGCACACACACACACACACACACACACACACACACACACACACACACATCAGTTAAGGTTTTTCTTTTTTTTTTTTTTTTTTACAATCCAGCTGCATTTATGTCTCAAAATGTGCGCACACAGTCCCATTTGGCAGCGAGGGAGTCAATTAGTATGTATTTAGGAAATCAAGCAAATGGAGTGATGACAAGCGTAATATCAGACTCAAATGTGCGGCGCTTACCATTCTTTAATCTTGTGCTCCCACTCGATGACGAGCTTCACGTGAGGAGGTCCTCCGGGGCCACAGAACTTCAGAGCTCTACAATCAGACGAGCAAACAAAAAACAAAGTGAGGCGCCATCCTAAAACAGAATCATTCTTCTTGTGATCTTAAAACAGTTCAGTCAGTGTTAGTGAAAGAACTGTGCAGTCTCCAAAAGCCTGAAACCAGAGAACCAAGTGAACGTCTCACTGAATGTTTGTGTTTCGGCGTCTAAATGAGCTTTCTTCCATTTCATTCATGTACATGCACACACATAGTGACATCTGGCTGTACCATCAGGCTAAGACCTGGTCTCACATGTATTGATATGCGTCTGATGCGGTTTCATGTTTGTATTGCAGGCATTCACCTCGCCGCTCTGATCTCAGTGGGAAGGATGAAATGGCATCAGTATTCAACAGCCGAACACCGTTGATGGAAGGCCAAAGCACATTTAACACCCACTGACTGCTGACGGCAAAAGTTGTTTGTGTTCCAGGAATATGACTGATGACTAGTGCCAGATTGTTGTTTCAGAGTCGTGTCCAAATCCAAGTCTCTTTGATTTTACCATGCATCAGTATTCTGGATGGAGGGAGTCTGGAGACTTCCAGCGCGGTTGGATATCGACTGATCCCCATTCTGTCTCCAAAGCAGAACTCGCTCATGAACATTGTTGTCTTGCTATTGTTCCTGGTGAAAGGCTTACGTGCATGAATGTGTGCTGCTTTTCACCACTAGGTGTCAGGCTCACACAACTTGTGAATATAACCCATAGGGGCAAACACATTAATGAAAGAAATAATCAGGGATTTACACAATTTTTGTTCTACTGTTGGTTATTCTGCTTACTATACTTATTGTGGAAAGCAAGAGAAACTAAAAACTAGATATATTTCTGAATAACTGTCCCACCTTTGTGCAAATTTGCCTATATTTCACATTGATAAAAGTGATAATTTGAGGGTTCACACAACTTTTGTTGCTTATTTTGCTTTAAAAAAAAAGATACAAGTGCAGTTTAAAAAGGACACTCAAAGCATGCTAAAATTCTTCACTCATCTCTCTGTGAAAATCACAAATATGATCACATTGTCTGTATTGTATCGCCTACATGAAGTCACAAAGTCTTAATGGGGCTTTTTCAGTCTCTCTCTCTCTCTCTCTCTCTCTCTCAAATTCAAATAAGCTTTATTTGCATGAATGTTTAAATTACATTATTGCCAAAGCCACATTACAAAATGTTACATTGTGTCTGAATAATCAACATTTGACAATAATAAGGCAACGTCTTTATCTCTCTCTCTCTCCCTCTGTGAATTCCAACCTGAGTTCGTATTTCTTGAGGCTGCCCAGAGATTCAGACGTACAAACACAGAGTGATTAAGATTACATGAAATTCAATAATAGTATCAAAAAACAAAACAAAACTACTTTTGCCTGTAGGCGATTAGATCAATGTGATAATGTGTCATGCATTTTTGTCGTGTAATTACTGGAGAAACGTTCTCGGTGGGAGCACCAAAGCCTGTCACACATGGAGTCAACAATACTCAGTGCATATAAGAGGGTTTCAGTCAGTTTAACCAGTAAGTGGCGCTGTTGCACCATTTTTGCACTCGTTTTTCATCAATGAATTCAAGGAGGGATGTAGATAAAGAAACACCTTTAGTTTTTTGAGAGGGCAGCTGCACAGGCAAAACAAAAACAACAACAGCAACAATGAAGCACTAGAAAGACTGACTTGAAAATTCACAAAACCAGATGCGCTACTGGACTGTGTGGGTCCAAGAAAAAATATGAATTCAAAACTCGGTTTTAGAGCTTTATGTGTGTATGTGTGTGTGTACGTGTGTGTGTGTGTGTGTGTGTGCGCATGTGTGGGCCTTGTACTTACAATAATCTCCATCCTTTCAACCTAAACTCTGGCACAAACTAATCTGCAGGTCATGGAGGAATGTACAGTTTTATGGGTTGGGTATTTCAGCTGTGCCTGTCCAGAAACCACATCATCGTTTTAATCTGCTAAGAGATGCAGACTATCCTTGTCATTCACAGCGAGAACCAACCACCTGCCTGCTCCTTCTTCTCCTGATATGCTCCAGCTCAAGGCCACACTGATCCTCTCCTGTCTATTTCCTGTTTCATTTGCTCTTACATTCCTGCCTGACCTTCTTTGCCAATTAAAGACCCCTACCCTTCTCCTCTCTTTCCCACTTCTTCTCTTCCTCCTCTTTCTTTCATTTCCTCTCCTCTCAGAAAACCTGCTCTCCTCCGCTTGCCCCATCTTTCCCTATCTCTTCTTTTTTTTTCCTGTTCCACCCCTCTTCTGTTCCTCTCCTCTCCTTCACTACAGCCCTTCTTGGTAATCCAATCTACTTTGTACCTGAAATTGTGAGCCTCCAGCTATTATTGTCTAAGGAACATCTTATTCAACATTGGCCAGGAAAGAAAGCAGAATCAGTTCCATATGTTGTGTTTTAGTGTGGCAAACCTGGACACAGGAAAACCCCTGGTATATGAATTGATAAAACTCAAATGTTAGAAGAATAGGAGAGAGAGTTGATGTGAGTGTCTCAGCTCGGCAAGAGGAAAAACTTAACTGACTAAAAACTAAAAGGAATTGTAGAGTTTGAACAGTTGAACAGAGATCTACAGTCACAGTAACATTGCTTTGATATAAAATGGACATTCTTGTACTGCTCCACTGTGGTAATTTATCATGTTGTAATTCACTGATCATCAGGTAGGAGGCTTTATGAAAATATGTTCTTTCTTATTGAAGGACTATAGCTGGTTTTTGGGAGTTGGCCCATTGATACGTGAGTGGAATAGGAGCACAGCAGGCCGATTTAGAGTTATTTTCATAAGGTCGGAGTGTTTGTCTTTCCTCAACCTCCAAAATTGTTCCATTCTGCTCCATCCTTCATGCCCCATAACGCAGTTGTGTGCAGCCATCACCTCCTGCTAACTTAACTTTTCCAAAGAAACATTCTCCAGTTTTGCGATGCACCACACAGATTCTAATTGGTTAAACATATACAAACTAGACACTTTTCTTTTTTTTCACCCGTCCTCAAATAACAGGCTTGGCAAGCAAGCGAGACGAGCAATTTTGTAATTTAAGTGCCCGTACATTCAGGATATAAAAAAAATCTAAAAAGTTTACAATGAGATGGAGCGCTTAGTGCTGACAACCTGCAGTAGAATGTTTACTGCGTTCAGCAGGGAGCGAGCTGGGAGCAGAAAACAGAAAACTAGGAGGGGAGTTGGAGCAAAATAATTACAAAAAGCTTTGAGCTGAGAGTGGAAATTGATGAAACTCCACTCACATACACACTGCTGTCCACCTCTGATGGGACATGAGGACTGGCACCAAAATCATCTCTGTGTCTCCAGTAGAAATCTTGGTCTGCTGCAAATGCTAGCACTTTAGCAAACAGCGTGTTTACTGGAGCAGCTCTAAAGCGGGATTGTTAGTTAATTTTAATGGCACATTTATACCTGGCTTATATGGGTTGATAAATTGTTCAAAATTTTGTGGGACCAAAAAAAAAAAAATAATCGCCTCCCTTCCTGCCAGGTTTTGAGCCTAGCTTGTTTTGTTTACACAGGAAATGAGAAAAGTTAGCTTAACAGACTTCTGTGCTATTGATTCATGGAGTTCACTAATGTTGAAAATCTATTTTTTTTTCTCAAGAAGTTATTAATACTAACACTGGTTTACTAATAGGCTCATCTTCATACTGTAAATTAGCCTACATGATTAGTTAACCTATTATATGCAAAAAAGTTAGCATGCACAAAGGTAGAGACAGAAGCAATGAACTTTAGTTAAGGTGTTCACTTAAGTGAACACAAGAAAGGACAGATGCAGACAGACCCACACACACACACACACACACACACACACACACACACACAGCTTATTGAACGTGTGGTATAACCTGGAACATGACCTCATTTCCTCGCTCTTTTGTGCGAGGCCTGACCTCTTCCCTGTAGCACAATAGTACAACAGCAGAGATTTGTGCTAAGCTCTACAGCCACACGGTGACCTCTTGCTGCTCTTGTCAAACAGGAAATAAAGGCCTTATCTACCCAGCGTTCAACTGATATCATTACACCCTCGTCCTCTTTAATTCTCTAATGGTCCATTGGCTTCTAAAAGGCACTGCGCCCCACTTTTCTTTTCTTTTTTTTCTTTTTTTTTGGAATCCATCAGAAACTCTCAGGCCAGACAACCTGTGGTTCTGAATGACAACGATGACAATTTCATCACTGTGCTTGTTTTGTTTTTACCCTTTGGCACAATACCTATGCTGATATAGTGATTTACGTGGGTTTATTACTAAAGGTGATTCTTCATCAGTGCTTCCAAAACTGTGGAACTTTCTTTCAAAGCACTTTTACAGTCTCGCTTTTATGTGATTTGCTTTCCACGTCTGCTTTCTTGCATTATTTCTTTTGCTCTATTTTCACATTTGCATGTTTTTGAGATATAAGATTGTGTGTGGTGCTGAAACAATTAATTGATTAATCAATCAGCTGATGAACAGAAAATGAATAGATTCTAATTTTGATAATTGATTAATTGCTTTAGTCAATTATCAAGTAAAAAAGACATCACTTTGGGCTGTGGTCCATATTTTATCATCTTATAAAAGAAAGTACCGAATAGGTTAATTATGTTTGTTGCAGCCTTAATTGTGTGTATGTATGTACATGTATGTGTATTTGAATGTGTGTGTGTGTGTCTTACCTGTCAACCGCAGGGTGGTAAAGTGGTCTGCTGTCCTGTGATGACAAGTAGCTGTAGGATGCCGATCCTCCCACCACTCTGATCTTAAACAGCGCCCCGGCGTTCTGCAGGGAGAAAAACAAACTTTAATACAGCTAGATGCCAGAGTTTCACTGCACCATGGAGTAGGTGGGGTGGGTCACACTGCCTTCAGGAGCCGCTAACCCACCAAAAACATTTTTGTTTACATGGGTGCCAGTGAAGAGTCTCAATGTCCCATGAGCTGCTGTTTTACTGCTCCACCAAGGATGAAAACTACTGATATATAAAGCGCTGGTTTTCAGCCACTAAACACAGGCAGTGTGCTGGTAAGTAGCAGTGTGTACTTTCACACATTATGAAGCAAATTTTTCCCCAAATAAAAAGACTGCAATACCTTTAATATAAGCAAACTAAAACAGACTACATTTATCTCTCCATCTCACACTCTGCAGCCAAAAAGTTAATCAAGTTTGTTTCCTGGCTTGCATCTTCAAATCCTTATGATATCTCCTCTGTATTTAATCACACAAGGTTTAATTTTTTTTTATGGAAATGATTATTAAGTACTTTTGGAGGTTTGGGTCTTGCATAAATGTGCTGCAGCACTGACAATGTTCATAACAACTTCTTTGACAAACACTGTAAGAGAGACACACAGTGTGCTGAGAGGAGCAACTCTCCCTGTTTCGGTGTAAATACTGTAAATATCACAGCGGTCTTAAGTAGAGAAACGGACACCTCTAATGTAAATATCACCTCTATGTTCTGTAAGTTAGAATCACTCTGAAGAGCAACATCAAATTTTTAAGGGTGAGAAAGAAACTAAATTTAAAAATATTACTGCAACTTTCAGTGAGGAGGCAGTAAAGCTGCTATCTAAGCCATGCGTCACAAAATGATTATACATGTAGAATACTTTTGTCCTATTCTGTAATATAAAGAGAGCAATCCAGCATTCTGCAGGGGATATTGCAATAATAAATAGTGAGAGACAGTACACCTGGGGTTTTAGCTAAGGTGTGCTTCTGGGAAGATTAATTCTCTGTAGCCTGTGAATGTAAGGTATTGGAGAAATTATTTGGAAATAGCAGGAAATGCCTGACTTGAAGAAACTTTCAGCTTGCACATAACTCATGAAATTACTTGCTCGGCAAAATCAACATTTCTCTCTTTTGGGATTGAATCCTGCAGGATCCATACACAGCATCACTATAATTGTTAAAAACATCACCTCCCTTATTTATGTCTGGCAACTCGTCGTGCCATCTCCACCCTCCAATGGAGAAGTGCATTTAGAGATGGATTATAAAGCCTCTGCCTCGGCAGCAAAGACAAGGGCGCTGAGTTATTAGAGAGCATGTGTTCATTCTGAACAGGCCGCCGGTGGAGAATAGGAACTGCAGCCGAGCATAAAGAGAAATAAATTACTTAGTTAATAGGGGCCTAAAGCAGCAAATGAAAAAGACACAGCTTCTCTTCTCTGTTTTGAGGGCCTGGGCAAGCATACACATGCAGCTTGGACTTATCTCAAGTTGGACAATAATGAAGCGGAGCGGACCAGACACTTCACACTAATGAGTAATCACTCAAGAGTTTGGTCATTTTTTTTAAGGAACTTTGGAGACTTATTTGGCTCTCTGGACTCAAGGGTAACGAGGACAAAGATGCACACTGGCCCATACAAACCCCACAACTCCCAAATGTCAGCTTTTAGGAATTATGAAAAGCTGGCAGTTTTAATTAATCAAAGCCTTTGCTCTAAAAGTAGATCGAGCGGTCAATGGATTTGGGGGGTTTAAGTGAATAATATTTCTTTGTGCGGTTTTGAAAATCTAACATGATTACTCTGCGTAGAAAATAATTATCATGGAGAAGAGTAAAACTCATTTTGAAAGCTGAGATATTACACCTCTAAAATTCAAAACAGCAGTCTATCTATTCAATAAAAAAGATTAAAATGGAGGCTTATGCAGAAAGTCGAACAATACACTGTACCTCTAATCCCATTACTAAACTTGTATTTTCTGCAGGCATGGATTTCATGCCATAAAATCCACTGACCATCTATGTGGCATACAAGACAGTCCACACAGCCAAAGGCATGCAATTCAGTACATTACTGAATCAAATTTTCAGATTCTGATCATTTTTCCTCCTGCAGAACTTTCTATCACTTACTAATTAATTTACTAGTAACTGTTTTGACAGTAGCCTTGGGATTCCTCCTTTTCCTCTTATTTACCTTGAACCTGCAGGTGTGAACTCCTGTCTAAACCCCTGGGGGGCGCCAAAGCATCTCATCCTCAAGGAGCGGAGACGACATTAAGAAAATTCATGGCAGCAAAGCACTCACAGGCTCAGTGTCTATCAATAGAACGGAAACTGTGAAAAGCCCTTTTAATAACAGATGGATTATTTATGCCCATATTACACGGTGATGTACAGTAATGATGAGTCACAAAACTGTTTACAAAACAGACTGTAGACCTTTTTTTTCAGTTTTTCCACATATTGAAGATGAAAAGTGAAAGAGAGGCAAAACAACAAACGTGAACCCCTGCAGCCACAGCATATGGACAGTCTCCCAAGGCAAAAATATCTGTCTCATCTACAACTGAAGGAGTCTGTTGTCTTTAATGAGAAGAAAGGGAGTGGGAGGGTAAAGGAGGGCTGATCGAGCATATCTGACCAGACCGGCTTTGAGGAGGTAACCAAGTAACTGAGATAGTGATCAGTAAACAACAGGAAGATATTTTCTCTTTCTGTTCTCCTCCTCTTTAGTTCTTTCCCTATAAATCTGAGGGCTGTTTACTCTGGATAAGAACTCCTCAAATACTGCCTTTCACCACGGTGTTGCCCATGGCAACTCGAAGACCAGCAGTGGGGACAGTGTGTGTGTGTGTGTGTGTGTGTGTGTGTGTGTGTAGAGGAGTTGAGCTACGGTGTAGGGCTTACTGGTGCAGAGATCACTGGAACAGTATATGTAGATTAAGCTGAAATATAGACATGCTTGTCATGAATTATCTTCAAAGTACGTATTGATTGAAAAGAGAGCGCAGTTGAATCTTGGCATGTGGGAGCAGCCGTCCAGACGACAAACACATGAGAATCACAGGGTATTTCATGCAAATCTTAACTCTGGACATACAGTGGTGTTGAATGTTGTGGTTCTAAATATTAACTGTTAAAAAATTATCATCCACAAACTGTTTCTTGTTTATTTCTCTTCTTGTTCTTATTCTGTTCTAAGATATAAATTATCTCCCCTAGGTGGAATAAATAAAAATGATGCATGAAACCCTAACTATTGTAGTGTAACATTAGTTTTTGAATCTGTGTGTGTGTGTGTGTGCTTGTGTGCTTCACGGTTTATCAATGACCTGAGTTGTTCTCTTTGCCCCCACAGTTAATTGAATGTCTCTAATTTTATGACTAATGGCCGTCTCTGAACTCACAGAACAGTCTCTCTTTGAATAAATGAAGGTTTTTCACACTTCGGCCTGACCCACGGGGGTGTCAGTGCTCTCTCTCAGAGCGGGACAGATCAGCAGATGAAAGCCTCTGGGAACCGACCCAGAGAGACACGGGAGAGGGGGAAAAAACACACTTTTTCAGCACGCATACAACAACAGCCATTGTTGATGTTCCCCTCTTGAATCCCTCCTCCCATATATTTGTAAGAAATGTTTAAAACAACATCACACTACGCTACTTTGTTGGTGAACTGAGCCTTTAAGTCTCAGTTTGTCATTGCTGTGGCTCGCCGAGCTTTGTTCAAACACTCAAATTCTAGTGGAGGTCCTCAGGTTTAAAGACACCAAATATGTTCCACTTAGTTACAGGAAAATGTGTATGAAATGTGATGCACAAGACATGTATATATTTTCTATTTGATGTAAAGGTGCAGCCATAAAAACATGGCATCTTAGCTTTGAATATTACACTCAATATAAAAGTGATATGGTTTCAGTGAAGCACTGCAATCAGCAAATACAGAATATGTATGTGACATTGTTATACAATATAGAAAAGATGAATTTTTCTAACTTTGAAGCTATGTAAGGGAAAATTTAAGGGGCAACCAGAGTTTAAGGGCTTAGGCTGCTACCATGCAAGGCTGGAGTGGTGTGGTCCATCCTGTGTTGTAGGAACTTAGGGACGCTGTAGAACAGTCTAGGGACCCGTATTAATTCAAGCCCTGACTCTCTGAAGCAGACTTTACCCAGAGCACCTGTTCTATGAAAAGCACAGCTCTGAACCAGCTACATTCTGTGTGTACAAATGAGAGACAGCAGGTTTTCTCTGTTCAGACTCTTTTCAAGCTAACAGAAAAGCCAGTTCAGACCTGGACAGTCTCCACATTTAGTTGCCAATGCAAATTCCACGGTAACCATTATGCATATATAATCTATCAGCTGTGAGAGAGGTGATTATTAACTTGCAGCTGGAAATGGTCAGTTACAATTAAATTCATGGAGCAAAATCAGAACAATATGAGCAATAGCTGGCTAGTAATAGCCAACAGCGACAGGGTTATCATCGATTAACGTGCTTGCCAAAAAACAGAAACTTGAGTGAGTAAAAGAGACTAATTTAGCTGAAAAACACCGTGACAAAACCAACAGTAACCGCAAGATAATGTCAGCAAGATAGCAGCAGACTAACAATACAACAATTCATAAGAGAGATATATTGGTGTACAAGCTAATAAGTCATGCTGCAAAACCGACTGTAATAAACTATTGAAATGAAAAAAAATATGTCAAGAAGTCTGAGTCAGGGCTCAAATTAATACGGATCCCTAAACTGTTCTGACGGAAGAGCTGATGCTGATGCTGGCTGTGTTATTCTTCTACAGCGTCCTGAAGTTCCTGCAACAAGATGGACCAGATACTGCAGCCTAGCATGGTAGCAGCCTAAGCCCTTAAACTCTGATATTCCCTTAAATTTCCCCTTATGTTGTTTCAAAGTAAAAAGAAAACATCCTCTTCCATATTGTATAATAATGTCACATACATATTCTGTATCTGCTGGTTGCAGCGCTTCACTGAAGCCACATCACATCTATACTAAGTGTAATATTGAAACCTAAGATGCCATGATTTTATGGCTGCACCTTCACATCAAATAGAAAATATCTAGATGTCTTGTGCATCACATCATACACATTTGCCTGTAATGAAGTGGGACATATTTGGTGTCTTTATACTTTGGGACCTCCACTAGAATTTGTGTGTTTGAACAAAGCTCGGCCATGCAGCAATGACAAACCCACTGATGGGACTAAAAGGGTCAGTTCACCAACAAAGTAGTCTGTAGTTTTAAAAAGTCAAAATTTCTTACAAATATGTGGGTGGCCCAGGAAAAAGTAGTTGAGTTTGAAATTCAGTGCTGCAATTATATCAGTTCAGAAGCTGAATCATCTTCAAAGATCTGGAGATAGCAATGTTTGACAGATCCAAGATGGCTGGGAGGGGAACATCAACAATGGCTGTCGTTGTATGTGTGTTGCAAAAGTGGGTAATTTTTCCCTGAGCAACTTTCAGACACAGAAAAACTATTTTATCCATTGGGTACAAGATAATCATGCAATTAAATACAATTTAAAATATCTGTGTGCTCCAGTGTCTCTCTGGGTCGGTTGCCAGAGGCTTTCATCTGCTGATCTGTCCCGCTCTGAGAGAGAGCACTGATGCACCCTGTGGGTTAGGCCGAAGTGTGAAAAACCTTCATTCTTTTATTTTGAATCAATAATAATTAAACAGAAAAAGTAACTGAATGTTCCTTCCAACAAGAAATAGTCCTTGTATCAATACTCAATTGTCAACTTTCAAAATATAGTAAGTTGGGATTTACATCATTGTTTTAAGACATGAGAGTAGACATGGCACTAAGACAAATTCTGTTGTTGTACAGGAGCTGCTTCACTAGTCTCAGTAGGCCAGCTCGTGCTTGCTTGTTTGGACATGTGGAAGCTGTAGTCTGTCCGGACACGTCAAAGTACTTGTGACACTGTGACACTGAGGTGATGGCAGTGCAGAACACCACAGCAATGATCATTAATCACTGAACGTGTTGCCAAAATCAAGAAAAACAAGAACCTTGATAATTATTATCACTTGCAACTTTTTTTTTTATTTTTTTTTTACTTTTGTTGCAATATTTCTGCATTTAATGGATGTTTGAAAACAGCTTTGAATACTTAAATGTTAAAGGGATAGTTCACCCATTTTGAAAAACTACCGGAAACTAGCTGGATGCTCCAGATGCCGTAACCGTTTACTATTTTTTTGTGTGGCAGCTCTCTGTGCTGGACGTGCTAGCTAACATGCTACTTCCCCCCAGCTTAACATTCTTAAAAATAAGCGACCAGCACAGAGAGCTGCCACACAAGAAAATAGTTCTTCTGTTGTTTTGGTTTATTTTCTAATGATGGTCAACTTTTTTTCAGATTACAAAATTTCTGACACACATCATCAAACCCAAACTTTGTTTATTTATCTCACTGGAGTGGATTAAGGCAGTTATTTTTAAGACTGTTAGCCGAAGGGAAGTACAACTCAATGGAAGGTGGCTAACGGTTAGCATCTGGAGCATCCAGCTAGTTTCTGGTACCTGGTAATGATGAGAGGAAGACGGCACCACCACTGTCCAGCTAGGGGGGAAGTGAAATAATGTGAAGTTTTCAAAATATTTAAGATTGTACCAGCATCTCAGCTCGGCTCAGTGTGTGTAAATATGGCTAGGGGATAACCCTGAGCCTGAGGGGGCACCATACAGAGCAGAGTGGATAATACACTGATGGCAGTCCTGTACCTGAGCCTGGGATCCATTCAGCATCAGGTAGTAGAGCTTGCTGAGGATACTCTGCTGCAGCTGGTCCCAGGAGATACTCCTGTCCTCGCGCATCAGAAATGGAGGTCCAAACCTGAGAGGAGAGGAGAGGAGAGGAGAGAAGATGGAGGTGGGACGGAGAAGGGAAAAAAAACGTGAGAATGGTTGCAAATAAAGGGTTAATAAAAGCGTGAAGGTAAGGGAAAGAGAGGAGGCAGAATAGGAGAGACAGAAGAACGTGATGTATAGAGTCAGAGAGGTCTTGAGGCGTTGAAAGACATTGCAATATGCATACTCTACACCCCTGCTGCATTTTTATCCATGGAAAACCTGGTTATACAAGAGTGACTTCAATGCATAACCTATTTTTTAGTTCATCCACAAGAGGATGCCTGATAGTATTTCATTGTCACACCACTGTTTTTTTTTTTGTTTGTTTTTTTGTTTTTTTTTTGCTCAAAGCACTATTTTTTTAAATTAATAAAAGAATTTACATTTTTGCTTTGGATGTGGTCATCTCGTGATCCACATGAGAAAACATAATAAAAAATCATTTCCATTTCCAACTTATTAATTTTTTAATCCAGTCCTGGCCTCACGACAGGTTGCACTTGGAATAATAAGTGATTGAGAAGCGGGGAAAATGTTGAGTATACTGAAAGCTGAGAGTGTGCCGGTAAAAATCCTCGGCCCAACATATGGTACCATCACCACATCTGACAGGCTGTCAGGTGTAAAGTGTGTCAATGCGTCACTGTCGCTGCCTCGTATCTGCGTGCTGACAGTTTGAAATGACATTAAATGATCAGGAGCCAGAGGAAGTTGAAGAACAAGTCCGCTTATCATCATCAGTGCATCAGTACCTGGTTATCAGCGCTCTGTCTCAAGGCTCGCGCTCCCTCAGACAAGACAGCAGCGACTGTCTGTTGTCAGAGTCTATTATGCATAAGGTTAAGGGGGGCAAAATGGATTGGATTTGTCTAGACAGACAAGCCTGGACTATACCACTATAGTTTAGAGGTACTTGTCTTGGGATGATAATTCACAGTTGTTGTTTTTCTTTTTCAGCTGAGTGAGTGAG
>OMLF01007362.1:1522-17451 GCA_900302615.1 Holocentrus rufus | reverse complement strand
CCACCCCTGGCTGCAACGAGGCAGTGGTCTGGACGGTTTTCCACGAGCCAATCAAAATCAGCAGGGAACTGGTGAGCAGACCTGGAGCTAGGAAGTGTTTTTATCCACTGCAGCATAGAGGTTTACTGTGTGAACCTGAAATGTTTGCATTTAACTGTTTTTCACCCCACACTCACCAAATATCCATCCTCTCTTCTATGCATTCACTGCAGATTTCCAGATTCCCCACGAATGTCGGTTTCACCAACACCTACCGGCCCGTGCAGCCTCTTCATGGCAGGACCGTCTACACAACGGCAGGCAGCAGCTCCCATGGACCCACTGTGTTCTTTATGCTGCTGTCCACTGTCATTGGCCTGGCTGTTACAAATTAAGCAGGACGTGGTGGGCATTCTTGTATCAATAATGACAGATCTGCCCCAAATAAAAATGCATTGACTTGAAGCATACAAATTTGCTTGTGCTTATTTAAGAATTGGCCCTCTCAGCACTTCCCTGTTTAACATTCTTTCAATTCAGTCCATTTCAATTCAGTGAGCTTTATCAGCATGAAGTGCAATTGACTATATTGGCAAAGCGTTGGGTAGTAATCAATAAAGATATAAATTAGGATGATGATGAGTTTAGTGAAATGGAAAGTAGAATAATGGTAATATTTGACATATATACTGATATATGAAATGTAAATAGCTCTTCTGTTATCTGTTTGTACTCATCATCTCTCAGGTTGTGGTACATAAAGACACACTCATTCATCAATAATCTCAATTTATTTTCTTCATCTAGAGATCATGGGGATTTGTAGAAAGTTCGTGCTCTCTGACCTGTGAGAAGTGGTCACAGTGAAGGAGGAAGTTCATCTCTGTTTCAACCTCTCCTGTCACTGACCACAAATACACTTCTCTTTGGGCAGCCGTGTCTTCCTGTCTTTAACTGCACGAGGCATTTAGTCGCTTTATCTTGAGTCACGACGCCTGAAGCCAGAATTAGCAGTAATTTACATGGACCAAAACCCCCATACTGCATTGCACAATTTGGAACAGAGTATAAACACAGCTTAATCTTCATAGGGCTAAAACTTGTTGCAGAAGATCTGAAAGTAGAACCTCAAAAAAAAAGAAAAAAAAGTTGTTTGGCATTTTCACCACACAGAGAAAAGTCCACTGAGTTAATTCAGTAGCAGCTTCAGTAGCAGGAACCTACAAATTACAGAAACATTTCTCTGTCAGTTACCATTTTGACTCTCTGAACCTGCTGGGACAATCTGGGAGAGGGAGTTCATTCATCTTGTACTTGAGTGATGTCTGCCGAGGACCCTTGAGCAAGGCACTCCACCCTCCAAACAGTTCAAGTGGAGGTTGAGTGGAGTGTTTTTTTACAGTGCATGTCTCCTCCCCGGATAAACAAATAAAGCATAATCCTTCTCTGATAAACAAAGGTGTCTCATACAGCCCAGCAAACAAATCCCACAGCAGCTCGGCACCCAAATTAAATCAGCTCCTGTTATGTTTTCCTTTTTTGTTCCTGCTTTGACTGCATATAGAACATTCTGTTGACTTCGCTGATGGAAACATCTTTCAGCCTTGGTATCCCCCCCTTCTGGCAGTCGTCCGTCCTCTGGCTTCTGGCGTAGACATCTGTGATGCACAGGAAAGATCCCAGAGTGTACAGGTGAGGGAGAAGAGACAACTGAGAAAATGCCAGAGAAAATCTTTATGTGCTTTGTGCACAAGTTTCAGAGGGGATCTTTCTTTCTTTCTTTCTTTCTTTGCAGGAGCCATGGCTTCTCAGGATCCTATATATTGTTTTATAATATCTTCTAAATATATTTTGCCCATTCATGGCTTTTAAATGAGCTCCATACAACTTAAGTTTTAATTGTAGCCATTATTATCATAACAATGAGCAGCAGTAGTAGTACTTGCATCTTTGGTACCATTTCCATTATTTTTTTAATGCAAATGCAGCCATGTTTTAACCATCTTTTTAGCTAAGCACTTAAATTAATTCATTGAAAATTTAATAGCCATTTGCATAAATGTTTTTAACTTCATACATTCCTAAATTTCAGCTTTGTTTCGTATTTATTAATGTGTATGGAGAGCCTGCTTGCTCATTTCACTGTTCAGTTTTGCTCAATGACAATGAAGTTGTCCCTGCTAGTAGTAGTATAGTAGTAGTAGTAGCAGTAGTAGTGGCAGCAGTGATTGTAGCAGTAGTGGTAGTAGAAGCGATAGGTGTAGTAGTTGTAGCAGCAGCAGCAGCAATACCCTGTATAACTGATGTAAGACCATAATGTTACTGCCATACAGCTGCATCGACTATTTGAGAGTGGGTAACAGGTGTGTGACTGATGGATACTGACCTGTAATATTGTCCACTGAGTCAAGTGGGGCCGTGTTGTTCATGTTCACCCCAAACAACACGACCAAAGAGACAGTTAACGCAACCAGCAGGTAGATCGGCATAGCTAGAGCCCAGTATCTATACAGAGGACACATCGAGACACTTCACAGTTAAAAACATACACATATATCTTTAGGAGAATATAAACTAAATCAAATCTCCTGATGTGATGCATGTATTTCCTGAGCAATACAGTTCAATTTAACAATCAAATGAAGGAAATTCTTATTGTGTTCTCATTAACTGATTACTTACTTTTGAGGCCAATATGTGAGTCCTATTGAATGAAGCCACTCTTCTGGTATGTATGCCCAAAGACAATACAGAACTGTGGAGAAACAATGAGGCAGCCATTGTCATTTGTAGGCTATACCTGCAGAATTGATCAAATGTCTGATCAAGCTACAACATTTTCTCTTCATCCATAAACAGTGACAAGACATCACCTAAACTTGTTTCGTTTGACACCTTGTAAAAAAAAAAAAAAAATAAAAAATAAAAAAATCAGCGAACTAAAATTATTTGACTTACAGAAGCCGAATTGGGAACCAAGGAAAAGAACAAAACCATAGATGGCCCTCTCGGGCAGAGGAGAGGGAGTGTTTTCCACCATGATCTGAAATCACAACAAAGACAGAGATAAGAGTGATGAACAATTCAAGACAAAAGTAAAGTCAGGCTTCACCATACAACCGTCTTTAACCAGCTCAACCTGTGGGTCACTTGTATGTAGCTACAACAAACTAGCTTTCATTAAAAACGAAATCAGAAAGCAAATGCGATCCTGTTTCTAAAAGTGGTTATGTCCCTATTAAACTAAGATTAAGGCTCAGCTTCAGAATATTTACCAGGATATCCACTGAGTATAACGTTATGCCAAGTTGCTGGATAATTACTGAGTGAAGTATGTGTCATAAACCTCCATCTTCTAAATAAACAGTAATCATCTTGCCTCGATCACAGTCCGATACAATATTCTGCACGTACTGCAACGTTCCCCTGAAAAACATAGTTCCACCAGGCAATAAATCAGATTTAATGGTTCGCATTTACCGCCAAATAAATATGTACAAATTAAATTCGATAATTTTAAATAAATATTTATGTAGAACTGGGTGTAAGGGAGAAAATGATGTCCTTAGCTTCGTTCAGCTTTGTAACTAGTCGGTACTAAATTGCAGTTTGATGCTTTTGCCGGACATATTTAGGCGTTACACATCTCGGAAGTACACAGATAAGCATGGCTTTGGCTGTTACACTTAATGAGTTTACTATTAGACAAGTTTAGCAGCAGTAGCTAAATATCTGAAGCATTATTCTCCGTTGGTGTGACCGGATTGTAAACTTATTTCGGAGTAATATTTCTCGGTGCGACAGTGTTGGTCGTGCGTCACTTTTGAAGACAGCAGTGTGAACTGTGGTGGTCCAGCGTGGCTGAGCAGCATTAGCACTATTCACATGTCTCTGTAGAGTCAAAATATCTTCATAATGTCCAAGGTGAAGGCTAACAAAACACAGTCTAAAACACAACAGCCCACACCGACACAGAAGAGCAGCAAAGCAAAAAAGACAAAGAAATACTGGAGGAAGGAGAAAATTAAAAAGAAAAAGGATACATTTAAAAAGAAAAAGCTCCCACAGAAGGACCAAGGGAAACCTAAAGCTACGCAGGTATTACCTCCAAAAGATGCCCAGCAGTTCTCTGCCAACTGGAAAGCGTTACAAGAGGTAAGAAATTTGATCCCTTCTGTTAAGTTCAGTTTCTAGTCTTCTTTTAATTGTGTCACATTCATCACTCCGTTGCTGAAGTCAGACAGCTGTCAATATGACACTTTTGCAGATACTAAAGGTCAGTGAACCAGAGGAGAAGCAGCCTGTGGTGCAGAACCTGAAGAATGGCACTTCACAAAAAGTTGAAAAGGAGAAAAAATCTTTCAAAAATATTTCCAAGAATAATGGCTGTCCTGTACCGATGGACACTGGGAAAGCAGGGAAGGACAAAACTGCAGTGCTGCCTTCTAGCAGTGCTGCCTCTAAGGGCTCTCAGGTTAATGTAAAGGGCCCATCAGCCTCAGAGACACGACAGCCTAAAGCCCAAAAAAGGAAAATGGACAGTGGAAAGACATCCAACACTGAGCAGGGGGGCAAGAAAAAGAAGTCTGAGGTGAAGGAGACAAAACCCACAGAGTAAGTATACAACACTTAATATCTCCACACTCAAAGCTATCTGCCACTCACAACAGGCTTGTCACATTGGTATCCAGTTTACAGAAGCATGGTATACTTTATGTGTTGCTCTGTCCTTCTAGAGAGGACCTTTGGTTTGATGATGTGGACCCCGACGACATCGAGGCGACGGTGGGAGCAGACGCTGCAGATATCATGAGGAGGAAGCAGGGCATACAGAAGAACACCTCGCAGGACACTGAGAGCTTCCTGGTCAAAGAGAAAGCCTTTGAAGGGTGAGTCACATCAGATACAGCAGCTCACTTCTGTCCTACAGATGCACCAGCTCGTGTGCTTCAAGAGTTAAGGGTGCGTTTGTGCTAAATCAGAAAAAAGAGAACTTTAAGACAGCTTGTTGCTGCAAGTTGGTGTTTAATCTGTTGGAACATTCACAACCACAACAATTTTTAAAAAAAATTTGATTAGAATTGTGGTGTCAGACAAGATTAAAAATATATTAGGCTTCAATCACATGCACATCAAATACAGCACTCTGCTTATCTACAATCTTTGTTATTCCAGGTATTCTTTAATTAAATATGCTGTATATATAAATATAAATATATTATATCCATATAAATATAGAACTAGTTCTGTATCTATGGTAAAACCATGTAGCTGAAAGATGACAGTGTTTTTTCCCCAGTCTAAACACTTCCTCAGGCGGGGTGACATGATGACAAAGTAGTGACTGAGTTTCCTCTCTGTTGACATGGTGACTGTTAGCCTCACCAGAGCTGTCGCCATAGACTGTGAGATGGTGGGAGTGGGTCCTGATGGAGAGGACAGCATTGTGGCGCGCGTTTCCCTCGTGAACCAGTTTGGAAAGTGCATCTATGACAAATACGTCAAGCCCACAGAGGAAGTGACCGACTACAGGACGGCTGTCAGCGGCATCCGACCAGAAGACATCCGAGATGGTGAGCCATGAAACCAAATGACATATGATACTGAAATAAGTATTACAAAGGCTGTCAATTAATTATAGATTTTAATCAAGTTAATTACATGATATGCTGGTTGATGAATAAAAATAATCACAAACAATCACATATATCAATATTTGCTTGGAAAAGCTCCCAAATGAACATATTTCAACTCAGAAACATTATTGCGTCACACAAATAGAAATATCAGAAGGTAGCTTTAGAAATCAATAAATTGTTTTATTTCCAAATACATGTCTTTTTTATTGAACACAAGCCTATCACTTAGCCTAAAATGTGACTATAACATCATTAATTTATATGCATTGATTTCTGTTTTCTTTTTAACATGTTATTATTTCCAGAATTAATGAATCTAAATAAATGTTTTAATTTAACAGCCCATGTTATTACATTATTATTATTATATTCTGCATTAGAAGCTCCGACAAATTGTCATTTTTTAAGGTAATCCTTTGTGAGGTGGTTGCTTTGTAATTTTTTTTTTCTCAAAGTGCTGCAGTCTCATTTAGCATGCGTGTCTTTGTCATGCAGGGGAGGACGTCCGGACGGTGCAGAGAGAGGTCGCTGAGATCCTGCAGGGCAGAATAGCGGTTGGTCACGCTATACACAACGACCTCAAGGTACAGTAGCCTGAGTGTGAGTCGGCACCAGTTTCATTTTCAAAGTACATAACCCTGAACTCTTTTTTTTTCAATTCAGATTTTACTCTTGGATCATCCAAAAAAGAAAATCCGTGACACCCAGAAGTATAAACCCTTTAAGAAGATTGTGAAGGTATTCAAACTGTTGTAACATTTCACCAGCTAGAATTTTCATCCCTAAATACTGTAAATGCATATGGGGAAGGGATCCAGTGTTGTATATAATGAGATGTTTTCCTTTTTTTTTTTTTTTTAGAGCGGTCGACCCTCACTGAAAGTCCTCTGTCGGGAAATACTCAACGTGAAAGTCCAGCAGGGTGAACATTCATCCGTAAGTCAATTCAGTCCGTTGATAAAAATATTATTGAAATTGCAGTATTTTGCATATCCAAATCACAGGATCTGCAAATTTTAAAATGTGTGACAGAATCACATTGCAGACGAAGTGTTGTGCTGCATAGACGCCCTGGCCTATGAATTGTATTCTGCAGACATAAGGAAACAGTTTGTTTGGCACAGACTCCAGCAAAAATCGTATCATCAGTTTTAATAACTTTTCCAGTAAAAATGAAAATTAAGATGCAAAGATAATCACAATTCAACATAAAGAGGAAAATGAAGCAATAGTGTAGTCTTCTGTTATCTGTTTGTACTCATCGTCTGTCAGGTTGTGGTACATTAAGACATACTAGGCGGCACACTCACCCGTCAGTCTTATCAGTTTCACCAAACTCCCGGAGAGATGCTGATTTGTAGAACATTTCCTCTGACCTGTGAGAAGCGGTCACAGTGAAGGAGGAAGTTCATCTCTTGTTTCAGCCTCTCCTGTCACTGACCACAAATGCACTTCTCTCTGGGCAGTCCTGACTTCTTGCCTCTTCCTGTCTTCACCGCCACTTGGCAACATTCGCCCTCTGCTTCCCATCATTTATCAGGGAGCACACTGGGATCTGTGCTGGTTTTGCCACCGGCTTTATGTTACAGGTTGAAAGTGTACAAGTTCATAATCCTTATTAATTTCACAAGAAAGTGTTTATCTGTTTATCTTGAGTCATTGCGACAGAAGCATGACAACCGAAGCCAGATTTACTTAGTATCATTTATATGGTCTAAACTCCCCCATACTGTCTTACACAATTTGGATCAGAGCGCTGACTCAGCTGACTCTTCACAGGGTTAAACTTGGTGCAAAATAAGTTGAAATTAGAACCTGAAAAAAATATCAAATATCAAACTCATGCTGCACTTAAACATGATTATATATGAAATATATTGGTGCAGACCCCAGCAAAAATTACATTGTTTTTTGTTTTTTTCAGTGAAAATGAAAATTATGATACAAATATAATCATTCCCATTAAATTGTGTGTCATATCGGAATTGCAACATCTGTCAAAGTAACTGCAATATTTTTAATATTTTTTAACCATATCTTTCAGCCTTACTTGCAGTTTTTAAACATTGACACAGCTAACAAAGTTTTTTGTCTAAATGACATGAAATTATGGTCAATGATGTTATAGTCTATAGCCTCCATGTGCTGCTTACATTGATACAGTATATTGCATCATTTATTTGTCTTTTGCATAAATAACCGTTGACTTAGAAGTGAATTCTAATGTCTTCAGTTGCATTTCATCATGCATCAACACAAGAAATTTTACAGAATGATAGATAAAAAAATACGCCACTTGTAGCATCTTTAACTTGTCTTCTATTCTCTCGTTATTTGACAGGTCCAAGACGCCCAGGCCACCATGAGGCTGTACACAATGGCGAAGAAAAATTGGGAAGCGGAGATCAAAGCCAGTCAAAACAACAAAGACTTGCAAAAGAAGCGTGAGAGAAAGCCCAAGTCCCCCAAGAACAAGAGCAACCATCTCGCAGGATTATGAATTCAGAACCAGACTTCAACAAGACGGATCATCCCTGGACAAAAGGTCACAGGAGGCTCAACTCAAATGATTAGAAGTTTGTTTGTTTCCGCAAGACAAAGAAATAAGAGAAAGACTGTCAGGAGTCACAGTGACATTAATTATTTTTAATTATAATAATTGTAATAATTGTAATAGAATGGGATAACCTTTCCAATGAATAAAAGCAAATAATAAGAATACACCAGATATGAATGAGTTACAGAGGAATAAAAGAGGCAAAACATTCAAAAGCTTTTGTAAATAGAATTTTTAGGCAATGATTTAAAAGATGACACAGATTTTGCAGGTTGAATCTCCTCAGGTAGGGCACTCCAAACCTGAGAGGCGAGGATGGTAAAGACTTGATCATTTTTAGCCTTTGGCCTGAACTTGCGCATGGCCAGGAGGATGTCAGGCTGTGCTCTGACTCATAACACAGGGATTAAAACATCTGAGAGAGCAAGGAGCCATTATTTAGACTGATCCCTTAAGCTGTTTCCCCCTTAAATATTTCCAGAAACCAGTGCCCGATGTGTTACTCCAGGCAGTAAGAGCTTGGGCTTCAAATCTGTTGCAAATGCTGTTCTTATACCTGCAGTGTTACTAAGATTCATTCTAAGGCAATGGATTGTGTGCATAGTATATTTTTACATCATGTTTCCAGTGTTTTATATATTGTCCATTCAAAACTTTGGTCTCTCATGTCTTGCTAGTTTAACAGTTAAATCCCTGGTTTGTTTGGGGAGGATTTGCCTTAAAATTAGATATTTTGAAACTGTTATGAATAAAGTGTGAGAGAAATTAGTATTGTGTAAAGCTGAATGTCCAATGGAAACAACTTGCAAACATATCAGTTTTCATGCATCAAATGTTGGGCTGCGAAGAGCCGCCCTCAACAGGAGGAGCGGCGCTTTCTGGGCCGGACGCAGGGAGCTGGAGAGGGAATGTAAGGATGGGAGGAACACCCACAGGGAGCAGAGTAACAACAATCTGTTGCAGAACTGTGAAGGAGGTTGCAGAGTTGTATGAGAATGAGTCACTGGCCACAGGCAGGTGGGCTAAATGATGGAGGGAAACCAGGACAGAGTGAAGAAACTGCCAGTCAGCCAAATAGCAAAAGGTTTTCCTGCAGCTCTTCAATCTATCCTCAGGTCTGAAAAGGCTGCCTCCACAGTGCAAAACCGTTATTGTTGCAGTTCCTCAAAACTTGACCCAGTGACTACAGTCTGGAGGCCCTGACCCCCACATGATGATATTCGAAAGGTTCATCTTGCAGCATCTCAGACCCTTGGCAGAGGATTTCCTGGACCCTCACAGTTTGGACACCAGGCCCGTACATGCATGGGCAATCCCATCATATGGCACATTTCATACACCGAGGCAATTCAAAGTGCTTTACAGAATGATTCAAATAAAATTAAATCAAAGATCTAGTGCAAAAGTACAACAGCAATTCAAAGTGCACAGTAAAATTAACATTTAAATGAAAATTAAAAGAGATTTGCAGAAGTGCAAATGTTTCATAACAGCAGAATAGGTAGTGCAGAATATATAAAGTTTTATGTTACAATGAAGAAGTAGAGTTTTTGGCTTGTCTGATATTATCTGGGAGGTTATTTTAAGTCTGTGCCGCTTGATAACAAAATGCTTCTTCACTGTGTTTAGTTTTAACTCTTGGGACAGGCAGCAGACTAGTCCCAGATGATCTGAGGGTCCATGAAGGTTCACAAACATCAGATACATATTTGAGCCCAAAACCACTGAGTGATTTATACCTGCTCCTCAGGGCTTACTCCCACCTGCAGAGGCTGACAGACACACACACACATATATCAATGACTCATCTGCTGACACAATAGATTATATGTTCTCTGGATAATTTATGACATATCTGTGCAGCATATGTGTACAGAGCAACAGAACAGTAAAATAATTCCCATGAATGAATTTCCCATGAGTGAAAAAACTGATATTAAACTGTGTAATACCTCCCCCTGGTGGTTAGTAATGTTTAAAGAGAGCCTTTACTTAGTGTAAATACACAGCTTACTTCAAAGACACAATATACATAGTGGTTTTTCTCTTTTTATTAAGTGACTATGAACAATGAACACCAGGGGAAAATTAATAACGACGAAGAGAGAAAAATTATGCAATGGAAATCATGTTTTGATAGTTTGACATTTTAATGAAACAGGTACATTATTGAGGAAAAGGTTTACAACTGCTGTGCTCCTGATATTTAAGATATGTAGTTTGGGAGGAGGAAGTTTAGATCAAAGTGTGATGCTCATTTTTGGGATATCAACCTCAGCGATCTGTGAAGTAAAAGTCAACAAATCAGCTGGAAATGATGGGCTGCTGATTTTTACAAAGCCTCCATCCACAATGTTGTTGAATCTGTCATGCATGTTGATGACCAGGCACTTGAATCAGGGTCTTAACCTGCCTTTATGATAATCATTATTCCAAAGCCATACAAGGATCCTTAGGGAACTGAACAGCAATAACCTTGATAAATAATAAGAGCTAATTGCCTCAATGTGATGGCAGCCATAAACCTCCTCAAACAGGCGTGTTTATAAGCCTGACATCACCACATAAATACATTTGGATCAAAGATACAAAACACAAAAATGAGTCATGATATTAAGATATTCATTAACATTATTAGACTAGTGAGGCAGTTCATCCCAGAGGAAGGGGAATTATTTGACTGTCTAGAATTTACTAAGCTAGAGGGTTGCAAACACCATCCATCCATCCATCCATCCATCCATCCCTTGTCTTCTTGCTTATTCCAGTCAGGGTTGTGATAACAAAAGGTCAAGCAGAGTTGCCCAGATGTCATTTTTCCCCCAGCAACTTGCTCCAGCTCCTGTCGGGGGAATCCAAGGCCAACTGGGAGATGTAATCCCTCTAAGGCGCTTTCACAGTCGCGTCTTCAACCTGGGACGACCCCGGGGTGAGTGCACAAGCAGTTTCACGTTCAACCCAGGGTGCAGACTTTCTCTCTGGGTCCAAGTCAACCCTGGTTCGGACCAGCGTCGAAATGTTTCACTGCGGGGTGACTCACCCTGTGGCGAGATGTCTGCGTGTGAGAGCTCCTCTAGTCTGTCCCGGGTCTGCCCTGGGTGCCCTCTCAGCGGGTCGTGCCTGGTGTTTTTACCCACACAGGGAGGCACCCAGCAGACATCCTCACCAATGGGCCAAACTACCTCATCTGGCTTTTCTCCGAGGCTCTCCTAGATTGATGTTCCTCAATCTGTCATAGAGAATGAGCCCAATCACCCTATTAAATTGAACATTCCTGAAGATCCTGAAAATATTGCTGCATTGGTTGGATGTCGCGATGAATCAGACTTCAGGTCTTCTTGGATGGATTTTCTTGGACGCCATTGGCATAAGGAACTCAATAACAAGCGCATTAGAGAATTGTGCTACAAAACATATATTCCTGCAGCAATCACAAAGTGGATCCCTGCATTATGTGCACTGAACTGTAACATCGTATGGCTGATTAACAATGTAAACTTTATTACGAATAAATCAGAGGCTTTTTCATAAGTGAATCCACATGATTTATCCTGTCAGTGTTTCTTACCTGTAGATTTGACTTGGGATAACTGATGACACGTTACATTTCTGCCCTAAATGATGCAGAGGCATTATGTCATCTTGTTTTGGCAATGCTTTTATGTTTGTGTCTTTTGGAATGATTTGCAGAACGATTGCCTGTGATATCACCCCGCCTCTGCAGGAATGTGATCTGTTTATGTAATGCAGACCCCAACAAGTCATGCTCAGTTCACTTATATCATTGGTAAATATCATATATAAGAAAAATCATATACTGTATGTAAATATGTGGCTTTATCTTAAGGCTTTCCACTAATTTGATCCTATGAAAGGATTAAAAGCATTATAGCTGTTTCCACGATGCATGAGTCATAATTTAATAAAGTGTAGTTCATATCCTGCCAGGCTACTGAAGATTATTTAGATATAGGGAAGTGATTGTTAATAGCATCTATGTAGATTTTGTGGTTTGTGAATTTTTAGCATCTCTATCCGGTTTGATTTGCAAACTGGCTTGTAAGCCCAACCACCCTCCACTAAATATGAAATGTGTTGCATGCTCGAAGATCTTACTTTACTGAAAACCAGGCTGCTGGGCCTTGTGTTTTAATGCAGTTCAGCTTCTGTAAATGATGGACGTCAATACAGGATATTGAACCACCATGTTTTGCCTGTCCAATCAGCTCTTGTGTTTGCCACCTCAAGGCCTCCAATCCTTTTTATTCACCTTGGGAATAATGTTTGCTGCTTGATTACATCTCAGGGCCTGGCTCATACCTTCGCAGGCTCCCTCTCTGCATTTTCTTCCTTGGAATTTTATATTGTATAATGCATGCAGTATTTGGGGAAAATATTGCCTCTGCCTATACTGTAATGATGATAATAACACAAATCAATAAATCAATACTGAGATGAGAACATAAACTAAGAAGAATCTGCTTTTTTCTCCCCTCTGTCAGCGGATGCAACCGTTCTCTCGGCCACACGGTGTCGCCTCAAGTTTGATGTTGAACACTTTCATAAGCAGGAGCTGTGCAATGCTGCCACCAAGAGGCTGCAGCTGGATATGTCTGGTAACTGTGGTACAGTTTCAATATTAAAGCCAAAAGAAGAAGAAGATAAAAAACACTATAGACTACTTTCTTTTGCACTTAAACAAAGCCTATCTGTTTCAGTCCGGTGAAGCTAAAGGAACAGCTTGATGCAGACAGTGTTACCATGGTGACGGATATTAACCTGAGCTGGACAACTTGCTTGAGTGCAGAGTAAGCTGTTAATTGGTAAGTAACTGCTTCTATTCATTATCCCTGAAAATCAACTCAATTTGTAGCTCTAATTTATAAATCCAGACAATATATGTTTATTGGGTGGCCAAATTATCAGGGAATATTTTTTTCATCTGCTTTTAAAAAAAATTATCAGTTTTCCTTGTGCTGGCTCAGGTATATCCTCAATGAATGCTTACAGAGATTATTATAATGCCACACAGAAATTATGTAAAATGTGAATCTCCACTTCCTGTCACATCAGCAGAACTCTTGGATTTGGTTTTCTAAAATGTGCACACAGGGCAACAAGTCAAGAAACAGAACAAAGACAAGCGGCTGCGTCTGTCTGAGCTGTACAACCTAAAAATCTGGGACATCATATGGTGCGCTGCAAATTGGCTGGCTTTGATGCTCTTGCAGGAATCGCAGACAGTTGTTTAAAGAAGTTTTGTACTGTAGTTCCAGGATTTTAATATTCTCTTAAATAACTGCATCCTTATATTAGGCCTTACTAGCAAAAGCAAAGTCAAAGTGGGTGTTTCTTCTCAAATACAACAGCTGTGGATAATTTTTTATTTACACTAGAAATAAAAATCTATTTTGGCATATTTTCTATTACAAGAGGTATGACGTATCTTTTTTTCCCCTTTCTGTGCGGAGTTTACAAATTCTCCTCTCGTTCACGTGGGTTTCCCCAAAAGCCCAAAGACATTCAACTCTTGGATTGGAGACTCTAAATTACCCATGTTTCCTTGCCTTCCCCCAGTGAATGCTGGGAAAGGCTCACCCTCCCTTCCTGTTTGACCCTGAAAAAGCCTTAAACAGCTACAAAAACATGAATGAATATTTTCTGTAGACTACAAACCTTTCAAAATCACCCCTTCTATCTCTCTCCTTCACTCTTATCCTTTTCTGTATTTTCCTCTTACATATTCATTCCTATTCCCAGCTAAATGCCTAAAATGTAAATATTGCATGCACAACCTAGAAGCTCCAATGCTATAGCCATGGCTTACATAATCTATAAAACTGCATAAATGTTGTATAGGTTTGACAATATTGTTGTAGCAATCTGATGAACACAAAAGTCTTCAGGCAGTCCTGTGTTTACAATAAAGGTTGTCTATTTTATGTCATTTTTAGAACAGAAAGAATAAATCATTGTGATTAAATCATTATGATTATGATTATAATTATTGAACATAGCATTACTTTAGGCTCTCTGTCCTGTAACCCACCTGCTCCTCTCTTACCACATGACTGCTGATGTCAGCCAGGCCAGAGTCAAGGATGGGAACCTGTAGACAAAATGGTGTTTGTGCGTCCGTTCAGCCAGTGAGCATATAGGCTATGTGGGCTAAATAGAAAAAAAAATGTAAAAAATCAAAATAAATGCAAGGATTACTCATAGCCATCCTGGTTTTTATTTATTTATTTTTCACTGCTTATTTATTCATCAAGTTCAACGCCAATATGAGAAATTAGCCTCTGTATTCACTGGGGTCCTCCCACCCCTCTGTCTTATTCTCTAATCCGCCCACATGTATCGTCTGAGGGAAAAAAAAAATAGTGCAGAAGGTGACGCTCCTCCAAAGGAACAGAGAGAGAGAGAGCGGCAGAGAGAGGGAAAGGGAAAAGAGAGAGGTGTCTACAAGCTGTATCTCCATTGAAACATTTGGGAGGGGGAGACAGAGGAAGAATTTGAATGGTAGCTACACCCTGCGCCTGGAAGCGTAGAGACACTGTAACAAAGGCTGGCAATTATTTTTGGCAATAACAAAGAGGTGGGAGAGGGGCACTGAAATCGAGGGAAATAGCAAAAGCCAGTTTTCAGGGGGACTTCTGCTTCATTTCATACGAGAGACTCATGCCTTGCCATCATCAGCATGATCATAAGCTATAAGTAATAAGCGGCAATAACGGTGTCAAAACGAGATTTTCAACAACAGCACGCGCGCAATCCTGAATCTTATTTTGATTTATTATAATCGTGTGTGGGGGGGGAAAAGGTCTCCTGAATGCCTGCGAGAAACTGGATACTCTCTCTGAAATCATAAGAAAGAACAATCTGACAAAGAAAACTACATTTTGATTGATCTTTTGGGGTTAATGTGCGTGTTTTTGCACGCACACGAAACGAACCCGAACCAAAAGCAAGTGAGTATTAACCGTGTCTGTGTATATGTCTGTATTTTGGTGGCTTTATTCTGCGTTTCTACGTCTAATAACAAAGCATTTAATGTGGCCGGCGCAAAAAGAGAGGAGAAAAAAAATACAGCGTCTAGCTTACATTCAACAAGTATCGTTTAATCCAAAATAAGTGCCATTTTTTTCCTTGTAACCTGTAAACAATTTTGTATTTTGATCAATACCTGGAGCAACCAGAATAGCAATACTGTGTGAGAATTGTTGAAATTGGGATCGCAAAGCTCCTCCAGTGCATTTGTTTATTATTTCTAACAGTTATAATAGTGAGAGTAATGCACTCCTGCACAGTCCGATATTCAGTTGTAATTATCCGCTGTTATATGGCGCCCGATATTTCATTTTATAAAAGCTAACATCCCTCATTGCACAAATGGTGGGTGTTTCCCCATCTTTACCACTAGATCAGAGCAGTTTCATGCCTCTTAAAGGGATGTGTGTGCTTTCCTCTCAGCATCATTTTGTGTGTGTGTGCATGTGTGTGTATATCCGTCCATGTGTGTGTACTGCTTCTGTGGACGTGCGTTTGCATGCTTTTGTTTTTAATTTTTTTTTCTTTTTGCATGTGTATCTGTGTGTGTGTGTGAGAGAGAGAGAGAGATGGTGTGGCAGCACTGGGTAAGTGTCAAGGCCTGAAATGGAGGTTTGATAACACAAGCATTGGAGGAGGGCGAGAGAGCCTGGCACACACACACACACACACATACACACACACATAGGAGAGAAGAAGGTGTGAGG